>CM046841.1:6752882-6862067 GCA_025618425.1 Heliocidaris tuberculata
ATTCTTGTATGGACTTGCTGAAAAACAGGTTTGTTTTTTGTTTTAGCTGAAATCAAGTTTTTTATTCTCCGTGGTTAAATAAATAAATACAAAATACATTGAAAAAAACAACAACAATTTCTAAATTGCAGAACAGTCTATTAATAACAGGAAAGTACAGAGTATATGTATGTAGATTTTTCACAATTCATGTCTGTAAGTTGTAGACTAACGTTGCTGAATTGCTGAATGCGCGGAATCTTACTTGGTATCCATCGGTATCCACCGGTATGTATCTAAGAATACAAGTTCAAGCAAGTTGGCCCGACTAACATGTCTGACATATACATAGGAGATAGTTGTATTAGCTAGCAGAATGAACGTAAGTTTGAACTGACATCCTTGCTGCGTGAGCTATTTGGATTTATATTGTTTGCTTGAAGCATTTTTACAAGTTTTTATGGATGCATGTTGGAATAATACCACTTCATTTGATGAAGATGAAGCTTTGAAAATTGAATAAATTTATATCATTACGCTACGGATCATATTCAATAGTAGTTATAAATATATTTTAAATGATCTTGATGTCTACATTATTATTATTATAACAGCCCAGTTTGTAAAGAGGAGGAGACTCTCCATGCATGCCTCCAGCTGACGTTATTTCCAAGATTTAAGTTCTCGCAGAGTACAAAGGACACATGTCTATACCAAGGAGTTATCACAGTTCTGTGATAACTCCTTGGGTATACATGTATAATATTCACGCAAGGATAATAGGCCATGAGTTGTTCGGTGAGTGTGATAACTCCTTGCTTATACCAGGGAGCTGGAGGTTATGTGGCTATGGTATAATTACATGTACATCATATTACTTCTCGAGAACCTCAATATGGGATGTTCATCATTCATTGTAGCTTGCATATGTCATGCCTTATATATAGCAGTTCACATTATCATGAGGAAGCATGATGGGTAGAGACATTTCCTGTCTCATATAGTGAAGGAATTGACCATTTGTTTATCACGTAGAAAGTTAGCTTGCATAGAACTAGATCAACGGAATAAAGTGCAAGTGTGAGAATATTTAAAAGGCGATTAAAAAAAAAAATTCTAGTCAAGTTCCAAGTTTCAAGTTTATGTGTTTCTACTTCGGCAATTAGCTCATATGTGTGCTGTCTATAATATATCTTCCCCCTTTAGTATGTCCCAGAAAATTATTTAGGATAGCCCATTTTTATAATTTGTAATGGCCATCCTGTTTTGACATGACATTCAGCGGGGGAAAAAATGCCTGCTGATCAATCCTAAAATCCTTCTTTAGTTCCAGGGTCGGTGCGGGTCTTGATCTAGATGTCAAAGGTCATATCTCTTTTCATTTTTTTTTTCATTTATATATCATAACTCATCAGTTTAACAATAATGTAGAGTATTCGACAGGCAGCTGCAAGGTCAAAGGAAATGTTAATAAGTTATTCTGAATCAGGGTTGATTATAAGGTTTAGGAATCATCATAATCAATACTGTATGAAATCTCAAAAACATTTTCACCTTTCCAGAAATCAACAAAATGCTTGTATTAGGCCAAATAAAAATGATTCCTAGTTTCTAATCCCCGCTCTCATCCTTTTCTTGCGCCCGCCTCCTTTTTTTTTGGTTTTTTTTTGTTGTTGTTGGTAAATTGATATATATATATATATATATATATATATATATATATATATATATATATATATATATATATATATATATATATATATATATATATACCACCAACAGTTTGCTGCAGACCCCTAAAATTAAAATTTTGATGCCTTGGGGGGGGGGGGGGGTTAAGGGACCATTGAAAAATATAAATATAACGGGAAGCCATTCTATGTGCGGCAGCTATCTTGGAAAAAAATTAATATCAAATATCGCAAAATCCGGACGAGAAACTATAGGAATCAATTTTAATTGGCCTTAGGCTGCAGTTTGTGTAGGTAAAAAAATGTGCATTTTTTTCTAAGTCATGGTTTTTTTCAATTCCTTTACTGTTTATTTTTTATTATTGGAATGATTTCATAATTTTCTAGAATGTTTTCCATCATAATATTATGTTTTAAAGCGAACCACAAATAGAGATATCACAACATAATCTCTTCCGCCTCTATATTATTTTTGTAAGAAGTGTTAGAAAACATGGCAAACATTCAAGTGAAATGTGTTAAGTATAGGCCGCGTGAACTGTTACACGTTATCGTATAAACAGACATGGTAGATAATGTTATTTTAAAAAGTTTTGTTTCTTAATTCAGTAGTCATCGGAGAACCCATCACTACACGATCTGATCGCCAGAGATCACATACCATGATGCGCATCGGGAAAAGAGTAAGTCTTTGATTATGAAATTATAGGCCTATTTTAGAATCAACTCAAGAAATTATAAAGCAATATTTTATTATGCCATCGTTATACTCGAATAATACCACATTTAAAGCAGCGAATTTTGTGTAAAGGAAGAAGTCATTCTCAGGTTTCATGTTTTTTTCGATCCAAATCCTTCCGACCATTCTTATGGTAATTTCCTTCCTTCTTTTTCAATGCAGGATTTTTGTCACTCTCTTAGATAGCATGTTGAGCAATTTCCCTCTTATTCCGTGCTTGTGTATTCCTTTCAATTTGTTTCTTTCATTCTATTTCGGGATTACTCTTTTTTTTTTTCTTTAACAATGTAAATCGAAGAAATATTCACAAACAAGTTCATGCTAACACGAATAATACAGGCCTAGATTCTAGATTCTACGACAACTACCCCCTCGACAGGGGTAATTGTCCTGGTGATAGTTTTCGTGGGGGTAATTGACCTGGGGTAACCGTCCTAGGGGTAATCGTCCAGGGGATAATTGTCCAGCCCTGAGTAATGGTTCTGTGGGGTTAATTGACCTCGGGGTAATCGTCCTGGGAGTAAATATCCGGGGAGTAATCGTCCTGGAGTAATCGTTCTGGGGGTAATTGACCTGGGGGTAACCGTCCTAGGGGTAATCGTCCTGGGGATAATTGTCCAGGGAGTAATCGTTATGTGGGGTTAATTGACCTGCATGGGGATATAATCGTCCTGGGGATAATTGTCTGGGGAGTAATCGTTCTGGGGGTTGATTGACCTGGGGGTAATCGTCCTGGGGGGTAATTGTCTGGGGAGTAATCGTCCTTGAGGGTAGTTGTCCGGGGGTAAATTTCCAGGTAGCTGTCAGGATACGGAATAATAACCCCAGCTTCTCTTCTTTCGCTTTCAACTTACTTTCCATCTATGCATTGAAATAATGTCTGTAATAAAATGTACCTTGAACAACAAATATTTCTTTTCCAACAGAGGAGTTAATAGATTTAAAATCAAATGATTATTGTATCTCTCTTTTTTTGTCACACAGTCTCTCTTCAAGTTGGGAGCATGTTCCGTCACGTTAGTACTCACGGTTCTGGCTGCAATATCAGTACTCTCACCCAAGAGGGCGCTCGTCACCGAACAAAAAGCTCTTGTTGAGTAAGTTGATCTTTTTTTATGCCTCCGCCCACCGAAGGTGGGTGCCGGAGGCATTATGTTTGCGGGTTGTCCGTCCGTTTGTACGTCCATCCGTCCGTCCGTACGTCCGCCCGTCCGGTTTTCGTTCTCACGATAAGTTTAGAGCAATTTGGCAGATCAACTTCAAACTTGGCTCATGTATGCGTATAACGTATGGGAGGGACAATGATCTGATTAGATTTCGGGGTCACAAGGTCAAAGGTCAAAGGTCACAGAGGTCATTGTATATATGAAAATTGCTTGTTCTTGCGATAACTTAAGAACCATTTTCCGTATCCACTTCAGACTTTGCTCATGTATGCATATGGGAGGGACAATAGTCGGATTAGATTTTGGGGTCATGAGTTCAAAGGTCAAAGGTCACAGTGGTCATTGCATATATGAAAATTGCTTGTTCTCACGATAACTCAAGAACCATTTGGCGAATCAATTTCAAACTTGATTCATGTATATAATTGGGTGACAGTGCTTTGATTAGATTTGGGGGTCGTGGATTCAAAGGTCAAATGTCACAGAGGATGTTATATACCTGCAAATAGACTGTTTTTGCAATAACTTGAGCACAGTTTAAAACAAATCAACATTAATGTGCGATATTCTGATCTGGCAAGGGCGGAGGCATAAATTTCGACTGTGCGCGATCGAGAATTCATCTAGTTTTCTATCAGTTTCATAAGATACAGCATGTACATTATTGTTTATGTACGTGAAATAAGATTACATAACGATTGAATTGCAGGCTACCAACAGTAGCCTACATCGAAACAACGGATTCTGTACTTGTCCGCCCCTTCAGACTAAGGAAACGATGGATCTTGATGGAGTGAAACGATAAGTTATGGAGTATTACAGTTACGTTTAAATGAGTTAATAAACTCATCTCATTCAAATCCCATTTCTCTTTCCTCCCTCCCCTTGACAGACTGCGCATCGATCCAGTGGTATCACGAGAAAGGGCTTCCAGAAGGCAAGACAGGAGAAATCCACCAAGGAGGCATGCTCAAGGACTCGGCCCCAACACGTATCTGGATAAAAATACATCATGGGTTCACAAGAGTTTGCTTGGGAAGAGCAAGCACAACATTACAATGGAGTTCGTGCCAAGGACATCGAATCGAACTCACGGAAGTGCGGCGAAGCGGTTACGAGAAAACGCGTCGAATCGCGTTCGAGAAGACGCAGGGGAAAAGGTTCTACAGAGGCAGGAAGACATCCGCCGCGTGCGTTATCAGCTGCAGGAAAAGAAGGAGAGACGAAAGGAAGAGATTAGGAAGCTCTCATCAATGACGTCACATCACGCGAACGGAACATGCAATCCCCATGGCAACATAGCTTACATCAAAACGCACAAGACTGCTTCGACGACGCTTCAAACCGTCATCAACCGATTCGGTTTGCTCAATAAGCTCTCGTTTGTCCTCAACAAGATCAGTCCGACCAATGGACACTTTGTATACATCCCCGTCACCAAGCACAGCCCTCGATACTTCTTTCTTCCGCCATTGGGTGTAGGAAACAATGACTTCTCTCATTTCAAATACAACATGATAGCTGTACATCTACGGTACAATCGATCCGCTATGGATACCTTCATGTTACCGAGGACCAAGTACATCAGCATCATACGTGAACCCAGTGCGCATTTCGAATCTGCCTTCAATCACTTCCGGTTCACGGACAGTTTCTCTCCTGCTACGCGTTGTCGTGTCAAGGGTCAAGAGATTGAAGAGTTCATGCGTAGACCCGGGTACTACCGGCGACGACTGAAGACATTACCTTGGGACACTACCCGGGGATTGAGGTGGTATTACGCACGTAACAATCAAATCTTTGATCTTGGGTTGGACTCGAAGTATCACAATGACGAGACAATCGTCAACCGAACCGTTGACGCCTTAGTAAAGGAACTGGACCTAGTTCTGATTAGCGAATACTTCGACGAGTCTCTGGTTCTTCTCAAGAAAATGCTTTGCTGGACTTTCGATGACATCATTTACATATCCAAGAACCAACGTCCTAGCCGCCTTGACGTAGACGAGACGACTCGCCTGAAGATTCGCGAATGGAGCCGCGCGGATGCGATCCTGTACGAGCGATTTAACGCCACTCTGTGGCAGAAGATTAAAGAGTATGGAGCCGACTTTGAGCGTGACCTCGCAACGTTTCGTAAAAGAAAAGACGGTGTATTTCAAGAGTGCGCTGGGGACGAGTACATTCGTTCACATGGTGTTTTCAAGCACAGGGAGTTCAGCCCGAATGCGAACTCCTCCCTTTTCTGTACCCTAGTGGCCGAGAGCAAAACAAGACTTTTCCATCGCGTATGGCAGCGACAGGCTGGTGTCTGGAACACGAAACTAAAAGCGTCTAGGAACAGGAACAAGGCTAAACAGGGAATGGGTTTGAAGCTAGCACAGCAGAAAAGAACAGTTGGTAGGTTAGCACATCATAACAACGGACACACCAATGTGAAAGTGCCTTTCAAAGAAACTATAGGAGAGAAGGATGATGAAAATGAAGACACGGAAGAAACACCAATCGCACCTCAACGTGATGATAAGGTTACGATAGAATGTGCGAACATCGCACATGAAGACAACATAAACTTTGAAAGTTCCGATGGGAATGGACTTATTTTCCCAGAAGAAATTTAAGGAGAAATGTAATACCATTCTATTTTCTATTTATTTCACGTCGTGTAAAGACGCTAAACCACTGTCATGAGCTCAAAACACGAAAGAGCTATTTTGGATGTATTTTGTATGTATTATAATTTGATTTATACCATTTCATTCTCAACTGAAGAAAACCCGTCAGGCTATGGTGCTTTTTACCGTGATAAAATAAATAAGTGGAACGAAGCCACTGCATTCATGGCATTATAACCTAATGAGCACGTATAAAAACAAAGAGAAGAAGAAAGAACATAAGTTGCATTTTGAACTTTCAAAATACATTTAATTCGGTTGAGTGATTTGTTACTGCCACGATAAAAACAAAAACAAAAACAAAAACAAATTCGTGGGGGGGGGGATTTGATATTGTGCCCCCCCCCCCCCGTTTGTTCCGCTCTCCCTGCACCCGCCCCTGTTGCATATAATGAAATATTGTGCCAAAATAATTGAAGAGCAGTCCGTGCGTCGAACTATAACTTTCCGCCTAAAAAAAATTGTTTGCTTCGCGCGGGAAGGGGGAAACTCCCCCCCCCCCCCTCCCTGCACCCACCCCTGTTACATACAGTGCAGTATTGCGTCCAAATAACTGAAAAGCAGCCAGGGCGTCGAACTAACTTTCCGCCTAAAAAAAGTGTTACGAGCCGTTATCTTTCTCTCAGATTTGCTTAAAACGTAAGAGATTTCGCGTTTCGCGCGGGAGGGGGAGGGGGAACCTGCACCCACCCCTTGGGGAGCACGCTTTGCGTGCCCGAAACCGCCCCCCTAAAATGAAATCCTGGCTATGCGGTTGGATCCTTCACGTCTGCCCCCCCCCCCCCCCCCCCCACCTATTGAAATATCCTGGTTGTCGCGGAATATGACTGACTGAAATAAATAGGTATATAGTACGGAGAGTGTCATCTTGGTTTATTCTATTAGAGATTTAACGGTATGATAATACAGATTGATGAAGAAAAGAGTCCTACGGTATAAAAAGTCGACCACCACCACCACCATCATCATCATTACCGCCACCACCTACCACCAACATCATCATCATCGTCATCATAATCATCACCACTATCATGACTATCGTCAACATCATCATCATCATCATCATCATCATCATCATCCCTGTTATTACTGTTATGATCATCATACTCATTATCATCATCACCACCACCACCACCACTACCACCATCACCATCTTCTTCTTCCTCTTCTTCTTCTTCTTCTTCTTCTTCTTCTTCTTCTTCTTCTTCTTCTTCTTCTTCTTCTTCTTCTTCTTCTTCTTCTTCTTCTTCTTCTTCTTCTTCTTCTTCTTCTTCTTCTTCTTCTTCTTCTTCTTCTTCTTCTTCTTCTTCTTCTTCTTCTTCTTCTTCACCATCATTACTACTACCATCACCACCTCGGTCCCACACTATACCACCAAGACCATCAGTTTGATCATCATCATGATTACAAATCACCACTGTAATATATCTTCTCATTATCACCCTTTCCATACCTATCACCGTCGCCATTATCATCATCATCATCACCATGGGGGGGGGGGGGGGGGCGGAGAAAGAAGGGATATGGGAGAGTGAGAAAGAGATAGCTGATTAAAGAGAGAGAAGAGGGAGGGGGAGTCTGTTTGGAGGGGGGGGGGGGAGAGAGAGAGCCAAAGGAAGAGAGAGAGAGAGAGAGAGAGAGATAGAAAGAGTCAATTAAAAGGGAGGGTGGGATGAAAGTGACAGTACCCCTCCCAGGGGCGGCGCTACAGGGGGGGCAGAGGGGGCGACCGCCCCCCCTATGATTTTTCAAGTAGTGAAAAAAGAAGGAAAAAAAAGAAGAAAAAAGAAGAAAAGGAGGAAGAAAAGGGAAGAAAGAAGAAAGAGGAGTATTAAAAAGAGAGGTCTTAAACATATAACTCTATATTACCCCTGTTATTTAATGGAGAAAAAATATGACGTCATCTTTAGGTCGTCTTGCCCCTCCTATCAAAATACCCTGGCGCCGCCCCTGACCCCTCCAACATCCTCACAGTCATTTATTCAGGGACCTATTCATTTCGGCAGCAAGTTGGTGCGTTGCCGGCTTCTTCTTCTATTCCTTGGCTGTAACACTTAAACAATTGTCTAATCTAAGTACTTTTAAACATCACTTGAAACTTAAGCTCCTTCTCCAGTATGAAGAAGCATGATATACTTAATTCACTCTTCACAGGAATACTGTAATTTTAGTAATAGACATGGTGGGAGACCACTATGCATTAATTTCACCTCCTGTTGGTTGGCTGCAGTACACTTCTGTTTGGGTTTGTTTGTTTGTTTTTGTTTTTGTCTTTTTTATGGTTTTTTTTTGGTTTGGTTTGGTTTTTTTTTAAATCTTTTCCTTTTCTTAATTTTTCTCCCTTTGCCAAAGTGTCTTGTTTCGCTTCCTTTGTTTTTGTTCTATTGTGCTGTTTTACTTTCGTTTTTTGTACGTCTCGTGTGTTAATTTAAAATTGGTATTTAACTCATAGTACATTAAAAGGGAACCCTATATCTACAAGCAATTTGCTTCTAAGGTTTCCTTCACATTTCTGTGATTTATTTATCTCCCTCCATACATTCTATTATTAACAGACAAAAGTTGCTATTGTACCGCATACTTAACATAATGTGTTTATTCTTTATACTACTTTGTACATGTTTTGATGACTTGGAAATTCCAAGACTGTTGTAATGCAGATAATGTGGAAATAAAACCAAAATGAAAAATGAAATTCAAAACGGTTTATTCATGAATATTATTTGCTGCCTATATGAGTTGAATTCAATTTTTCCCCCTTCAATTTAGAAAAGATAGCATAACATAATATGACAAAGTTTAATGTGATGGTGTATTTTACCAGTGACTGCTAAGAAAGCATGTGTATGCTTGTAATTAAGTAAGCAACCAGGGAACCGACGGCATTTTAAGTCCTCTCCGAGGGACTTGGTAATGAGGATTAATGCCTTACCAATGGGCTAGCGCATCCACTTGGTTTCGAACCCCGTCCTCCAGTTACGAGACCGCTGCTCTACCACTGAGCCATTGTCATGATTGTGCCTCCAAGTGAAAGAACAAAAAGCGTGGGATAATAGTTTTCGTCGCGATGAATGTTAAAATGTTATTGGACACGTTGAAAAAATAGCCTATAATAATTATATAGTTATACAAAATCCAAACATTATAAGCTATATGTAAATATGCCTACATGAATACGTAACATAATGTTTATGATAAATAATATTATGAGATTGTATACATGAGATATTGCTCAGTTAATTCGAATACAAGCAATGAAATGTCCCCCCCCCCCGTAACATCCATACTAGGCCCCTCATCGTATAGACTCTTCATTGAATGGACCGCTCTTTACCCCATTATCTGTTAAGTATCATTGGTTATGTTTACTTTGAAAAAAAAAATCAAGGGGTAACCTACTCCTTGTTAGAAAATGTAATTCTGAAACAAAATTTAGTTTGTAGTTTATGTTGACACAAAAATATTTTGTATCGAATAATACCGCACGATAATTAGCCTTATAAAAGTGGTTATCAATTATGGTTATCGTGAAACTCTTATGTTACTATGGTAATTATACCTTCTCCTTCCGTCTTATCTTGGATTACCTGTTGAGTAGCTTCTTAATCATCCAGAAAGTATGAGATAATTTCCTGATATCGGATGATTGCCAAAATGTATCTGCGATTTATGAAAAGCATTTGATACCCTCTACGCCTATTTCCTTGTTTATACTTGGCTTCGGCTGTCAACTGGTTTTATCAGTTTTGTCATTTTTTTATTTGGAAATCAGTAATCATCTTGGATATTTATAGATTGTCATGTGTTTAGGTTTTGCTCATATTTATTTCATATTTTATTGCAAGTTGGAATTATACAAAATACTGTCCTCAAATGAAAAAGGAATAATCAGAAACGAAAGCCTTTGTACCAGAATGTGAGAAAAGCAGGTAAATGGTTCGGTGAAATTCGCGTGAAAGAAATAGGACTATTAAGAAGTCTTGAATTTATGAAAACTGAGGTCATTGAATCCAAGTGAGTCTCAAGTTATTTTTTTCTTCGAGATTGTATTTACTGGTAGAAGAAAAGGGGGCAGACCGACTAAGACCTGGACTGATAACATAAAGGACAGGAATGTCTCTTGAACAGCTAACTGGAACAGCTGAAGACAGAAACTTTTGGAGAACCTGTCTCTCAAGATCCATCACATTGTCGACCCACGGGCTCCAAGCTATGAGACATGGATAGATAGATAGATAAATAAATAGATAGATAGAAAGATAGATAGATAGATAGATAAATAGATAGATAGACAGACAGATAGATAGATAGATACATGTACAATGTATTCTGAATTTGAAAAAAAAAACAACTCCATAAACCTTGCTCATACAATTTATGAAAATAATTTGTGTCGGGAGGAGCAAAATATAATAGCGTACCCACCTGTTCGATATATTACATCATCATAATTGATTTCCATATTTACCACTTCACCAATATGAATTTAAATATAGAGTTTTGATCTACAAAATCAGTTTGTTTCCTAAATCCTCATAAGGTTCATCACTCTTATCCGGTGATCATGTGTGTGTGTGGGGGGGGGGGGGAGGGAGGGATTATTCTACTACTCGCCTTATATGGTATACGGGGATGTGCTGCATGCTCCAATGGGTTGCTTCTTCATAAAGAAATCCCTGAACTTTGGGTACGATCGATGTTGGAAACAAATCCCTAAAAAGAGCCCTACTATCATGACTATTATAGCTTTTAGATCTTGGTCTTAACATGCATGGCCTCACAGGAAGGCAATTCAGAATAAGTACCTCACCTATACATATACCCGCTAAAGTGCAAATCCAAGATGCAAACATTATTGAAATCATTTCACTTTTTCATAATAATTGGTAGGCCTACCAATATTTACATTTTTTATATAACTTAGAATTTATTCCAACATTAAACGTTCAATCCATTTTTAGGATCTAGTATAGGCTGTACGTATACCTTGTATTTTGGCATGGTTATAGCGTAATCTGTGATTTGGGGAAAGCCGAGAAAGGGAGGTAAATAATATAAAATGTAGGCAATCACTCACATTAGAAGTGTAAGGGTATGGTGTTGCTACCCTACCCTTTCTTTCTTCAAATTGAGAGTTTTACTTTTAGGGCTGTTGGAGTGAACTTTCAAATCTTGCAAACGATGTGGCAGTTATAGGGTCATACTAGTATATTGTCGTAGATGGCTTCATCACATTTCGAGCCAAATCAAAAAAACAAGGAAGTGCCAGCAAAAATATTGATATTGTGGCGTGTACCTGATGCCAGTGAGTTGACAGAAATACTGATTTTGGAGGGATTCACACCTTGTTTTCCGTCAACACGGAATCAGAGAAAATTTAGACATCTTACTTGGTAATTATGTATAATTTGAAGTACATTTATGGGGAATATTAATGTATTAATAGTGTTTCGTTTGCATTAGAAAGTGTGTAATTCGATGTCCCTTGGTCGCCCTTGGACGGTATTGTAGCATTGCTTATGCCCGAGGTTTACCGCTGGTTCTCAAGTGAAGTACCGCGCAGTGACCATTGTCTGCGCTGAGCTGAGCTGCTTGCGCTGCTATTATGACATAGGCCTAGATCTAGATCTACATCTCCCTGATCTAGATTATAAATTTACATATAATACGGTAGATCGGCATTCTCGTGAAATAAGCCACCCCGCATTCACTTTGTACTTGCAGTTTATTGCGTGTAAATGTCTATGAGTATGACTAGACTTAGACCGATGGGATCTGTCTCTTCCTCGGAGAACTTCTCTTTTTCATTACTGACGTTTGTTGGTCAGTCCGAGGACTGACCAACAAACGTCAGTAATGAAAAAGAGAAGTTCTCCGAGGAAGAGACAGATCCCATCGGTCTAGACTAGACTATGAGGGTTCACATCCTCCATTGACTTAACACGGCATTGTGTACGTACACACTCGATGACCGGTGGCTTATTTCACGAGATGGCCGGTAGATCTAAATTTTAGACTCTCTGTGTACTTTCTTTTTGAAGGCTACTCTAAATCCCCTTATAGATCTACATTAAGTATTAATTATTAATTTATTAATTATGTTTGACTTTGATCTGGGGATAATCACCCTTCGTGGACGATCAACTCGATCACAGGGCTGTCAACCCTCCCGCTTTTGGCCACTCACACTTACGCGAGGTTATTGGAGATAACCTCGCACTCTGTACCTTCTTACCGTGAGCAATTGCCTCCCATAGGCAAGTGGTGTACATGTAATATCTTGCCCATAATGTGTGCAGGATCAGGAGAGGAGCAAGATCACCTGAACAAAAACAGCCTGAAAATTTCACTTGATCAAGATGATAAAGATCCTATTAAAGGATCTGGCATGAAATTAGATATTCCATCATTCTAAAATGTAGCAGGAAGTATTTTCTCAAAATTTGCCGATTATATTGGTGTTTTTACTTCTTCAACTTTGAGGTTATGAAATTGAAACAGCTCCATATAGTGATGGTCCCGTGAGTGGCTTTTGGCGGGAATCTCACGCCACCACACTCATTCTCCCACCGTCCCACCAGCGCGGCGTCATGGCGGGAGACTCCCGCCATGACGACCTTCCTCCCACTCTCACGCCAAACAAAAAACCTCCCGTAAAAGTGTAAAATAATTTTTTTTGGGGGGGTTGTCAGGCAAAAAAAAAAATGCTTGCCGCCCCCCTCCCACTGGCGAAAAACATTAATTCTTGTCATCACCCCACGACTTTTGGAGGGCTGGGGAGAATAAAAAAATTACGAATCTCCCTCCAAGCAGTTCCCCAAACATGCCAAAGTTGACAGCCCTGCGATCATGTCAGTAACAGTATCTCAAAAAAAAAATCAACTAAGAATCTAACGCAGATCTAATCTAATCATAGATGTTGGAAATATAGTATCACCAATGGAAAGAGGAACCTAAAGTTACACAGAGTTTTCTTTGAAACTTTGCAAGAAATAATGGCAATATTGATAATTTAAGTCAAAAGATCAGCAATTTTGGCAGGTTCTCTGAAAGATATTGAATTTGCCAACTATTCAAGTATATGGAAACTTTGATTTCTGTGTGAGACAAGATGTCTTCAAATTGTAAACAACAAATAGAAGCAACTTGTAGAGTCTATTATGATACTTTGTGTGGCAATTGATGCAGTAATATTCTTACCATTGAATTTGATGGATTGCTACATGTACATGTATCATCTGTACATTCAACTCACATCTGCAAAATTTAGACCCATTGTATTTGTTGGACTTTTTTTCTTCAATTGTTGTGCATTGCGATCCGACATCAAATTTTAAGATCTCTGGAATTCTTCAAAAATAATTTTAGAGTTTTTCCCCTTTGTAGTCTAAAGAGTAAGTTTTGCCTTCAATTTTGTAAGTTAATCTAAGATATATGAGATATCATACGTATGTAGATCTATTCTTAAAATCTTTAATGGTGCTTTACCAGTAGAGGCGCACGTCCGATATTGGAGACTGTTTCCTATATACGGGAGACTGTCTCTATTGTCAGAGACTTTTGTGATAATTTTTGGTGGCCTGTTGGGAGACAGTCTCTAATTTACACATGTAGGAGACCAATTTGCTTTATTTCCATTTGCTGCAATGGGGTTACCTTGGCTCAAAATAAAATTGTGATTTTTAAGCAGATTCCTCATGAAGAATTATTCCTTTTTTGACTGTTTGCTTTAAAAATTTGCTGTCTACTTTTGTTTTCATAACATATTTTGTTTATCCACACACAAAACAAATGGGCTTCTGACCTCAGTCACATCACTTCATTGAGGCAAAAATGGCTGGGAGAAACTGCCTTGTTGTTGGTGTTGTTTCTTTTGTCCTTTTGTAAGCTACATGTATGTGTAAGTCTCCAATATGACGAACATTCTCCCATGTATATGTACAGAATGTATCTGAGGCTTGTTTTGGCATGTCCTACAGTAGGAAATTGGAATACTTTCAAGGGGAAGGTCATCCTGATATTGGGCTGTACATGTATGATGAACATGTATACTAGACCGAAAATTCTGTCTCTCGTTCGTTAGCTCTTCACTTAGAGACAGAAACGGTCGTACATGTATCACTCTGCTGTGCAAACCGAATACACATTGACTTACATGTACATGTACACACTAATAACACTTTGAATACGGCTGAAAGATTTTCAAGTGGAGAATACCTTGAACCCTGAATTACCTGAAAAAGGAGCATTACAAGGAATAAAACAGTCAAATTAGTAAGTGAACAGATTCGTGAATGTTTAGAGCCTAGGCCTAATCTATTCAATTTGTAAAAAATAATTAAAAAGGGGGGTCTACAAGCCTTTTTACGATTACATGCTGACTGATCGTCGGCTCTCAGAAAGTTTGCACAGCAGAGTGATAGGAGCGTTTCTGTCTCTAAGTGAATGGCCGACCCTGTCAAAATTAAGAGGCTAATGAATGAAAGACAGAATTTTCGGTCTAGTGCCGCTAATGCTATTATGATTATTAATGATTCCTTAAATAGTAGAGCCTAGGCCTAACCAATTCAATAATAATATGTAGATCTAGATATATGAGGAAAAATCAAATTATTGCGATTTTTCCAACTACACGTCGGCTTGTAGTCGGATTGCACAGCAGAGTGATACGACCGTTTTTGTCTCTAAGTGAAGAGCTAACCAACGAGAGACAGAATTTTTGGTCTAGATGTACATGTAATATGTATATACAGTGTACATGTAATGTACATGTAAAACAAGCAAAAGCTCCAGCAAGAGCTAACACAAGAATTTAGTTCTATTGACCATGTGCAACAAAGCTCTGCTATGTGGAGAACAAGAACATGTAATATACATGTACATGTACTCTGAGGCTACCTTACCATCCAAAACTTTTTTCATCCACCATACACTTTCTGAATTAAGAGATTTGATCATTCTGCTGTAAGTGCTACTAAACAAGACAGAAAAGTTATGATTGATTTAATTTGTTTTTTTAATCCCGATAGTGCAGTAAAGTAGAATCTGTTGAATTGACTCAAAGACAAAATGAAACTATGAAAGATGCCACATGTACATGTATTGGCTTTGATAAAAGAAAGTAAAGTAAAAGGCCAAGCTACATTTGCTATGAGTGGAGTTTGAAAATATCAAGCAAACTCTTACTTATGAAATGTAATTTGTTCTATTCAAGCAAGTAATTGCTAGTCATGGGATAGTATTATTTTCTTGCATGAAGAACATCCCTCCTATTGTTTGTGAGCACTTGCTAGGTCTTTTGCTAGTTTTATAGATACATGTATGGTCCATAATGTTGGTTTTCATCAAAGCAGAAAGTGTAAGTCTCTTCATTTTGGCTGTAGAACCTGTATTGTGCACTGCCACAGATCAGGGAATAATTTTCAGCAAAAAAATTGCATAGCAAAACTGCTATACAAAATAATTTTTGCATAGCAGTTGGATAAACTTGTATAGCAATTTTTTTTTCTCATGTAAACAAAGACTTCAAGTGCAAATTTTCAGCCATTTTCAGCCATATTCACACTAACTTAAATCAGTCATATATGTCCCAATAGAAAATCCACAAATCACAATAAATTCGGAATATTCTCACCGTCCCACGGCATTGATTAAAAATTATCAAACGATCGAACTGTACCGAAAGTCAATAAACAACAACTCCATCAGGTACCGCGCACATGCGATCGCGATGCATATAATTAATCCCATGTGCAGTGTCATTGCACTTGTGCAATGAAACGTGCATCAAAACAACACTCACGGTTAGAAGGTGATCGTAGCGCGCCATGTGCTTGTGTGACAATGGGGTATGTGTGTATTAGCTTCACGGTTAGAGAGTGACTGCAGTAAGTAGACTGCAGTGACTGCAGTGAGTAGTACTAGTATGCTTTGCGCGCAGTGCTTGGGATATGGGAGTATAGTGTGCATGCAGGCCATATCCCGAGTGTGTAGCTTTGCGGTCTGTGTGTGTATCCCGAGTGTGTAGCTTAGCGGTCTGTGTGAGTACGTACATGTTACGCTGTGTTTACAGCTGGCACTCGCGCTTCGCTATAACACTCGCATTACTGAAGTGTGAATGAGTTCGCCCTTAAACATGTATGTTTCCGTTTGCATCGCAGCAACTGCGATTCATTAAAAAAAATGCGTAGCAAATAGCTGAAAATGCGTCGCAAATTGCGATGCGATACCGGGAAAATTATTCCCTGCAGATACTTGACTTCTTTGTGAAGTCAGTGTCCTATTATCTTTAGTTTCTATGGTGATCTCATTGGTTTTATCTGAGGCAGGAAACTTCACCTGCAAATGACTTTCACACCATATAAAGAGCTGGTCAGACCTCACTAGTAATAACATTGATAATGGTATCAAGATTTTTCAGTTAAAGGTAAAGTTGAGTTCTGGTCATGAAGTTGAATTGTGAAAGAAACTGTCTCAAGGCAATTTGGAAAGGTTGATAATATAGTAAATAAGAACTGGTGTATGCTGTACAGCAGGGCTGCCAACCTTGAGTGAGAGTTTGGAGTGAGACACTGCGAGGGAGCGGAGCGACCAAGCCCGAGGGAGCGAAGCGACCGAGGGGGGGAAGGTGTGGAAGGGGGGTGTCCCCCCTTGCACGGTAGGGAGCTTTGACAATTTTACATTTTAAATGATGCAATCTGATGCATACTTAGTCATGATTTGAACATATACATACATACATACATACATGCAAGCAGCATCAATGTACTTGAACTGGATTTGTAAGATATTAATAATGTAGTTCACTGACCATGAATAAATAAAGTTCCTGACTTCTAACTGCAGTATTCCACCTCAACTGACTTTATTAGCTTAGTGATGTACTATAGACCACTATAGGATTAATTCAATGTGTAACAAAAAGAAAAAAAAAACCCCCGAAACTACAGAGATAATGCATATACATCAATGGGTATTGCATTTTTTTTTTTTTCATTGTGTTTTCTTCTTTCTGTATCAAATACCATACTACATGCCAATATCAAATGCTATAGTCTCAGTCTGTAATTACATGTATTCTAACTTGTTGACTGAAATGCTTCATATAAATATACATATTGTTAACTGTAAAACCCATCTATTCTGAAGCTTGGCCCTAGCTTTCCTCCTGGCCTGCAGCTAGCTGCTGTATACTGTATAGCGGTCGTACGTACGTACGTACGTACGTGTAAAGCGATGTAAAGCACACGTCATAGCCATACATGTACTGTAATTTGCCAAAAGTACAAGCTACGCTCACGTGACATATGTAGAAACGGTATAAACCAATCGTAATCCAATAGCTCGTCTTTGCGCGCGAACGGAAAACGATTATTATTGGTTAAGCTTTACACCCGCGCGGGAAAATCTCGAAACTTTGGGCTTGGGCATATCGATATTCGGAAAATCAGAGAATTTAGAGATATATTTATTCTTGTACATTCCATTTTGGGGGTTTAGCGTGAGATTTCGTTTATCAGAGTGGGACAGTCAAAATTGGTTGAATTGCGTGAGTCTCACGCTCAATGCGTGAGAGTTGGCAGCCCTGCTGTACAGCTGTAAGGTTTTGGAATCACCAAAATGATAATAAATTGATTCAATCCTGCCGAGAGTCATATGCACTGCACACAGAAATGTGTATATATGGGACTACATGTACACACAAATGTTTGGCCCAAACATTTCAGCTGTTTCCAGTGATATTTTGAATGTGAGAGCATTTGAAGAGCAATCCTTTTCAGGGGACATGCATGTATCTACCATTGTAATCTTCAAAACTAACATAAAAAGAATAATAAAGCTCACAAATTATTTTTTCACCTTTCCCAGAACTCAAGCTTCCCTTTAAACAAGGTACTGTATACGCC
Organism: Heliocidaris tuberculata; assembly: GCA_025618425.1. Taxonomy (NCBI): domain Eukaryota; kingdom Metazoa; phylum Echinodermata; class Echinoidea; order Camarodonta; family Echinometridae; genus Heliocidaris; species Heliocidaris tuberculata. Next base: position 6,771,039 of record CM046841.1, read on the forward strand.
ATATATTTCGCAGGGGTTTTATTTTAGCGAATTTAACAACACGCCAAAATATTGCCAACATTAGGAGTGGGTTGAATTTGTTGTCTCCTGGTCAGAAATTCACCACTTCGCTTTGCAAAAGTACATCATCACTGCTGTTTGTAGATTTGAGAATTTTCCGACCTCAAATTCAACCACTCGTGAAATAGTCTGGTTAGTCCTATTCGCGAAAATTTGTGGCTGCGAAATTTATGGCTTATACAGTAGATGTACACTCTATGTATGTTGTGCATACATTGTAAATGTGAGTATACTCATGTAATAGCAGGGCAGCTGTCCATGTATTGTAAGTTGTACCTTTCATGAAAAATTTTGTTATTATTATCATTATTAACTTTATGTACATGTATGTAGCTGTAGCTGAGTTACATGTAAGGTGTACAGAAATACATGTAGACTAGTCACTAGTAAAATATGGTCTACAATACTAGTGGTTTCATGATGAAGTGGTGCCTTTTTCCCATGAGGTCGTGATTAAATTCTGGCCACCCTCTAGTAAAAACAAAGATTGCATTAGGCCCGTCCTCATCAGCCCGAGTTTCCAAAATAGCCCGCTAATTCTGATCCGGGAAACTAACCCGATCAGAACTAGCTCGAGCTAGTTTGTAATGAAGACGCAATTAGCTGGCTATTTCGTGGGTTTCTAGCTCGAGCTAGAAGCCTATTAAAGTCAACTCGGGTTTTTTTGTGAAATAGCGCGCTATTTGGCGAATTAGCCTGCTAATTCGCAGGTGAAGACGCACTCGGGTTTTGACTCGGGTTAATTTATTCATGACACTAATCATAGAAATGTTATTTTCCTTATGTATTTCTTGATTTTCTTCTCTCTTTCCACCTTTTCCTTATGTATTTCTTTGTTTTTCCTTCTTTCTTTTTTCTCCTTATGTATTTCTTTGTTTTCCCCATTCTTTATTCTTCTTTCTATTCTTATGTATTTCTTTGTTCTTCTTGCTATCCTATTTTCTTTATATATTTCTTGTTTTTCTTCTCTCTTTTTGTCTTTTCCTTATGTATTTCTTTGTTTTTCCCATTTTCTGTTCTTCGATCTTGCTATCCTCTTTTCTTTGTTTATGTATTTCTTTGTTCAATCTGTCCTCTTCTCTTTATATAATATGTATTTCTTTATTTTTCTTTCTGTTCTATCTTTTTCCTCATGTATTTCTTTGTTTCTTATGTATTACTTTGTTTTTCCTTCTCTCTTTTTTCTCCTTATGTATTTCTTTGTTTTCCCTATTATTTATTTCTTTTTTTCTATTCTAATGTATTTCTTTGTTCTTCTTTCTGTCCTCTTCTCTTCATATGTATTTCTTTATTTTTCTTTCTATTTTATCTTTTTCTTTACGTATTTCTTTGTTTTCCCAATTTTTTATTCTTCTTTCATTTCTTATGTATTTCTTTGTTCTTCTTGTTATCCTCTTTTCTTTATGATTCTTTATGTGTTTATTTGTTTTTTTCTATCTTTTTATCCTTTCCTTTTGTATTTCTTTGTTTTCCTGTTGTCTACTCTTTTATCTATTCATATGTATTTCTTTGTTCTTCTTTTTTACCCTGTTCCCTTTATATTTCTTTGTTTTCCTTCTCTCTTTTTATCTTTTCCTTATGTATTTCTTTGTTTTCCCCATTTTCTGTTTTTCGATCTTCCTATCCTCTTTTCTTTGTTTGTTTATGTATTTCTTTGTTCTTTCTGTCCTCTTCTCTTTATATTTCCTTATGTATTTCTTTGTTTTTCTTTCTATTTTATCTGTTTCCTTATGTATTTCTTTGTTTTTCTTTCTATTTTATGTTTCCTTATGTATTTCTTTGTTTCTTATGTATTACTTTGTCTTTCCTTCTTTCTTTTTTCTCCTTATGTATTTCTTTGTTTTTCCCATTATCTATTCTTCTTTCTATTCTTATGTATTTCTTTGTTCCTCTTTCTATCCAGTTTTCTTCATATTTCCTTATATATTTCTTTGTTTTTCTCTTTTTTTTCCTTATGAATTTCTTTGTTTCTTATGTATTACTTTGTTTTTCCTTCTCTCCTTTTGCTCCTTATATATTTCTTTGTTTTCCCAGTTAACTATTCTTATTTCTATTCTTATGTATTTCTTTGTTTTTCCTTCTCTCTGTTTATCTTTTCGTTATGTATTTCTTTGCTCTTTTCTCTTCATTTATCCTATATATTTTTTTAAATTTTCCATCTTCGAAGTGCGCATGCTCTGAAGCTCGAGTTTATTCCGAGAACGAGCGGGAATCGCTCAACTCGGGCTGATGGAGACGGGGTTTTTCAAACTCGGACTTTTTCCTCGAGAAGCGCTGATCGGGCTAGAATCTCGAGTTTGAGCAAACTCGGGCTGATGGAGACGCACCTATAGAGCTAGGACTAGGAGGAGATATTTTGATCTGCATTGATCAAGTAGTGCAGATACCATGTTCTGATGACTGATGCCCAGATTACAGCAAAGAGACCAACACCAGGGCCCTGTTTCATAAACCATGCATTAATAACAAATTGCAATAAATGTTATAAGCTACTGAAATCCTTGCATCTGATTGGCTGAGAGCAAATGTGTCATAGAAATGTGGCAGTTGTTACTGATAACAAGTTTTATGAAACGGGGCCGACTGAACAAAACATTACGTTCCCCTGGATGACCAAGAATTTGGGTTTGGTGTGGAGTTGGTTTGGTGACAGTGTGACTGTTTTACAGAGAATGATATCCTTTCTGCTGTGCTGCCACTCCTCACTTGACACTCCTATCAAAGTAGGTCAAGAAGACTGAGTGCTTAGCAAATGTTCATAACTTTATCCTGAAGCCACTTGTGCCTGGGAGGGGTAAAGTGAACCCAATCACAGTTACATGAACATCTCTCTCAGTCTGTCTTCATGATAGAGCACTCTTAGTAAAAGTACATGCAGTCAGACCCAACTCCGAAAAACCGAGCACAGGTATATACTCCGAAAACCGCGTATGGAGCAAGATGAATATAGAGCCCTCATCGTTGAGTGCGAGACAGTGTGTACAAAAGACATAGGGAAAATCGTGCAATGTCGACCTGCTGTTGATAACGTATTTTTCAAAAATAATGCTGCGGATATATTCATTTCAAACGTTTGTCTTTTGAAAGTCATTTCATATGACGAATCATTCAAGGATTTTGAAGATAATTGACACGCAGCATTATTTCTAAAAATTTATATATCGTTGGCTGGTTGACTTTGCAAGATTTTCCCTGTGCCTTTTGTACACACTGCCTCGCACTGAACGATGAGAGCACTATATTCATACTCCGTTTTCAGAGTATATACCTGTGCTCGGTTTTCCGAAGTTTGGTCTGACTGACATGTACATTATGTACAGTTACACTGTGTTTTGTTTTCCCCCTACTCTTACATGTACATGTACTCTAAAGATTGGAGTGGGTTAACCTGCATCTAAGTGGTGAATCTCGTACACACGAGGCCTCCATAAAACATACATGTACATGTACATGATAGTACTGTTGTGATGACCAGTGAATATGATGGGGTATTGAACTATTGATTATACATGTACAATACATGTAGGGAAGAAAGAAAATATTCCATAAAGTGCCATAATTTATGACCGAACATGAAGTATTAGTACATGTTCTTGTTTGCACATTGTGAATATGACCCCGTTCTCACTCACTTTGAAAGTGGACTTTTGGAGCGGTCTATCTAAGACCCGTTCCTCAGGAACGGTTCTTAGGTGAGTGTGAACGGTCAAAGTGGTCCAGGAAGTGGTCTTCTGGACCGCTCCAGAAGACCACCTCGGGGAGGTGGTCTTGAGGAACGGGTCTTATTAAGAGCGGTATGGACCGCTCTAAACGTGCAATGTGAACGAAAGCGTACTTCAACCGGAAGTGAGCTAGTGACGTTCCGCGCACAAAACAAAGCAAAAGCAATCGATCGGGCAGCCGGCAGGCACGCTACGGTACATCAGTTTGTATTCCGCGCGAAAAATTTGACCCGCTGACCTGAGCTGCCATAGCAACAAGGCCACTTTGAATCGTGGAGCGGTTTGAGCGAGAAAAACTGCTCGGAGTGTGAACGCTAGCAAACCGTTCCTCAAGACCCGTTCCTCTGGAGCGGTCTAACTAAGACCACTTTCAAAAGTGAGTGAGAACGGGGTCTTAGTTCCTAACTTCCTACCGAATAGATACATGTACATACAGTTTACTGAAATGTTTGGTACATGTATACTATAATGCGAAGATTTATGTATAAAATGAAATAAGATATTTAAAGATACAAGTTGAGTTCTGGTCATGATATGAGATTGAATTGTGAAAGACACTGTCTCAAAGCATTTTGGAAAGGTTGATTATATAGCACACAATAATTGGTTTGTGCTGTAAGGATTTGGAAACACCAAAATGATAGAAATTGACTCAATCCTGCTTTGAGTCACATGTTCTGCACGCAGAAATGTGTATGGGACTACACACAAATGTTGGGCCTGAACATTTGAGCAGTTTCTTGTCATATTTTGAATGTGTGGGCATTTGAAAAGCAATCCTTTTCAGGGGACATATCTACTCTTTCAAACTAACATAAAAAGAATGAGAAAGCTCACAAATTATTTTTTACCTTTCCCAGAACTTAACCTGCCCTTTAAGTACTAAGTTGACAACAATCTGCAAGTTTACAAACATACATATATACTGGTACAATTACATACCGTAGTGGGTTTAAACCTTGATTTGTGAATGGTAAAGTACATACATGTACATGTATCTCATTTAAAAACCTACACTGTACATGAACAATGTACATGTAAATGTAATTTAGATTGAATCATGGAAAATTTGAAAGAATTTTATGTCATACATGTACATGTGTATGTACATGCATGCAGATTATTAATCCAATTTCTCTTACATTTGTTACAAGGAACTTTACAGGGTAGGGATGGTATTGTTTGTTAGATTATTAGCTTTGTAAATCATACCATAAGGTGTAACTACATGTACTGGTATATTTCTGTTACTGTTTCCTAAGTGTACACCGTGCACTATAAGTGAAAATATGATGCAGTAATAAATATATGAGAGGCTAACCTAGTGAAAGTGAAAGTTTATGATTGTTATTGGAGAGGCAACAGTTTCACTTGCGTGGTGATAAAAAACAATTTGCCTTGTCTTTTATGTATAGTGCTGTTGTCATCAACAGGCCATTTGGTGACATTTTAATTGTCAAAAGAAGAAAAATTGAAGTTCTCATCATTAATGTTACTGCAACCCTCAGCAGAGGATTTTTGTTGGGTCTGCTTACAAAATCAGAATGTTATACCCTGTTTGTATCTACTTCACCATGTTAAAGGAGAATGAAACCCTGGGGGAAAATCCATTTTAATAAAAAGAGAGGATAGAGAGAAGTAATTTTTAAAAAAGTTCCATCAAAATCGGTTAAGAAATGAGAAAGTTATGAAAGTTTGAAAAGTCTCAATTTACTTTCTATGGCGATCTTCAAATTGGCAATGTTGCTTCAAAGTGACAGGTACATGTACAATGTAGAGTAGGACAACTCGATCTCCATGTGTTTTCTACACAAAATTTCATATTTTCTCCATTATCTCTAAAAATGATGCTTGTCTTTTTGTGAACTCAACATACATGTATGTTGTGTCAAATACATTTCTCCATGATATATCTTGAGCTAAGGAGACAAGCTGCACCTTGAGAGATAATGGGGAAAATATGAAATTTTGTGTACAAAACATATGGAGAGTTGTCCTACTAAACCTGTCATTTTGAAGCAATATTGCCAATTTTTAGGATTGCCATAGAAAGTAAATTGAGACTTTTCAAACTTTTATAACTTTCTCATTTCTTAACCGATTTTGATGGAACTTTTTTTAAAATTGCTTCTCTCTATCCTCTCTTTTCATTAAAATTGATTTTTTCCCCAGGGTTTCATTCTCCTTTAAGTCTACTACTGTATGCAGAAATACTGCAAGGATGTATTCTTGTGTGTCATTCCAATTGAAAACCACAGCTGTAGGTTCTGTTACAACCAGTTATCTCACAACGACACATGTACATGTACATGTATGTATGTAGTGTAGTAGATTACTATTTTCGGCTGATTAATATCATTGAACTATTGTACATGTAGTTCCTGGCACTGAAATTAATGGCACAAAACTAATATTTGAGGTGTTTTTAGATTCACAGTCTATGTACACATACATGTAGCTACATGTAAATAATTCTACTTTAAATTTACCCATCCCCATTAGTTTCTGTGCAAGAAACAACTTTATTCAGCCGAAGTTAGGTGTCATTGTGATGAATAGACCTGTTAACTAATTTTGTGCATACATTAACTCTTTGCCCTGTGCATTATGAAACCCATGGCTGCTGGATTATTTCAAAGTGCTATATCTTTTGTACGTGATTTCTGTCGGATCGTCGACAGAAGCGAGAACCCGGAAGTGACAGTGGTCGACAAAAGCGGGCTATGAGTTAATGTACTTCTTGAACAAAGGTTTCTCTTGACGACTCAAAAGCTGGCCAAAGGCTTGCCCCCGTTACCCGACATAGCAATAACTAATGTACATGCCAAATGGATTCCATCCATTGAGATGCCATTATGCATAGCAGGTGCACTAAATAGGTGTTAACTAAGGATTCTGGAGAGAAACATGCATGAATAGACCTGTTCACAAATATATTAGAATCTTACGCATACTTTTAAAACAAAGGTTGTTCTTGACACCCTGAAAGCTTATCAGAGGCTTGTCAGACATAGCAACAAGTAATGTATGCAAAACTGGATTCTAAGTATTGTAGTTCATTTATTAATTATAACAGGTTAATGGAATACCTCGTTACTAGGTCCCCAGGAAGGAAACATCTTTAAATTTGAATAACTTTGTGAATGGTCTATTGAAATTAGTAAACAGGTCTATTGTGACATGACCAGAAGGTTTTTAACAGACCCTACTTGTACATGTACATGTATACATGTAATGTTGTTTTTGGCTATGGTGCAGAAATATTACAAGGAATCAATTATTCCTATTGTTCATAGTCTTTTTTTAAAACAAACAAGGAAACTGTTAGATGTTTGGATGCCTGTTGATTTGTATAAAATAGTAATTCTGGGCTATTGTGGAAAAGTATTCCAGGTCTGAATAAGATTCAATCATGCATACACATGTATGTACAATGTATGTGTTCATGTTTCATTCCAAAACCAAGAGAACTGTAGGCATACAGTACATACACATACATGTACATATATGTATGGATACATTTTACCCGTTTATTTGTGTAAAGCGGAGGTCACATTTGTCTGATAACAAGATTTTTCTAACCAAAGTAATAAACTACACGTACACTGTATACATGTACGTACAGTGAACACATTTACATGGATGCCTTTTGTATTTGAGGTATGCAGAATTATTGTAAGGAATAATACACTGCATCAAACATTTTTCTTTCAATATCGAGAGGTCATGCTTGCTGAACCAGGAAGTTTTGAGTCATACCATCATTTTCTATTTTTTCCCCAATCGCTTCCACTTAACCTTTGTTGCATGTGGAGAGCAGAAAGCATTGGAGCTCAGATTTTGGTCTGATTGTTCCTCTTTGGAATAATACTTGTATGAAATCATGAGTGAGAGGAGGAAAAAAAGCCTTACATTGTTAAACCTATGTGCTACAATGCAAGACGTTCACGTACTCCACTTCTAGTATTCCTGGATTTAAACACTAAAACTTGAAAGTTCAAGAGAGAGCATAGTTGAAGTACATGTACGTACATTGTACATTCAGCTTATATTTTGTGGCTATTGTTCCTCTAAATGCAATTACAATAGACCTGTTCACAAAGTTATTCAAATTTATGGATGTTTCTTTCCTGGGGACCTGGTATTATTAATGAATGAACTACAGTACATGGAATCCAGTTTGCATACATTACTTGTTGCTATGTCTGACAAGCCTCTGACAAGCTTTCAGGTTGTCAAGAACAACCTTTGTTTTAAAAGTATGCATAAAATTTGAATGTATTTGTGAGTAGGTCTATATGTAAGTATGGGGCTAATGATGAAAGAATTACATTGTATTTTTTCAACCTCTCTTCAGCACTTTCCATCTTAACGCACATGAACTCGAAAATTCAGGACCTAATACTTAGGATGCAAGAACATTTGCAAAGGGATATTGTTCTGAAAATATACTTCTCAATTTTCTTTTCATGTTTATGAAAGTAAATACTTGTAACTATGGTGCATGCATACACTATGCACCATACACTGTACATGTACATGTATATGTACACCAATTATCTTGGGCAGAGCTGAAGGAAATCAACTTATTGAAATCCATTTAAAAAACACAACAAAATAAATCTGTGTAAAACTGTACATAACATGGGGAGCATAGATCTACACTCTCTCTGCATGTACAACATGTAACTTTCAAATACACAATATTTATTTTTTTGTCTTATTAAATGAGAACGATATTGATCATCTAATTTTTCCTCTATTAAAAAAAAATTTGTTTCCCTATTTTTCTGTTTTTAGTAAAATATTACATGGGTAGAATTAGATTTAATTTTATCATCATGGGACTTTGGGATAGGAGTATTGGGGGGGGGGGGGGGGCAGTGGGGTCCCCACCACCTGACTGTGCATAATCTGTAACCACCAACGAAGATACATGTATGTATGTATGTAGCTCTCTGTCTTTCGGTGACTTCTATTTACATGTTTTTAAAGTTTTTGCAACTTCATTAACCAAGTTTGTTTATATGAACATGTACTGTACATTGTTTTCTCTATTTGCAGTGTGTCCCCTACATGCAATTTTCTTCCCGGAAATTTATCTGTGATAATGCATACAGTATTATAGAGAAGTGACATGAATAAAAAGGAGTATAATATTTCCTCAGTCCCACGCAGTGTCAACATTGCCATGTTAATTTCAATATAGAGGAGCATGCTTTTATCAATTCATTTATCTACACATGCTTTGAGCATACATGTGTGCAAAACTCTATTAATAAATTTAGACAAATGAAAATTATCTTGTCTGGTATGAGTGCTTACATGGGAAAGTATACTTAAGAAGATAGTACAGGTATAATGTGGTTGTAAAGAAATTTACTATAGGCCTTAAGTTGTGTTTGATCCTAAAAGTTCGTTGTTTTTTTTCTAATTCTGGTGGAAACTTGAATGCATCCTTTCTGTTCACTTACATGTACTTTGTCAAACCAAAATCATAAATGAACATTTTTTTTTTTGAAAACTCTTTTTGTCATTGTTTTACTGTTTTCTTCCGATACTTGTTTGTTGTCATCAAAAGAAGTGATAAAATTCACAATGCATACATGTACATGCTTGTTATTGTTTCGGAAAAAAAAAAATGGTTCAGTTAATTATCACATTATTTCAATTGCAAGGTAGGATTTCCCACCTACGCTAAGGAAAGGGTCAAATGGAAAAAAAATGAAGGAAAATGAACAGGAACATGGAGGAAACTAGAGGGAGGAATAATAGGACCAAAGGAAGAAAAAAAAATGAAACAAGATGATGAATGCAAAGCTACATGTAAAAAGAAAGATGGGATAATGGGTTATGGAGATGGGATGAAAAGAATAAAAAGGAAATGAAAGTGAAAATCATTGAGAAGAAAATTAAAACTAAATTCTCTAAAGAAAAGAAAGACAAAAAGATTAAAAAATGTACCTCATCATAAAATGTAATTGACACTGTACATCTGTGTTTATTGAATGAAAAGAACTTACAATATCCTTAGACCATTTTCCCATACAGTTAATTTTTTTTTTTTGTAAATCAAAAAGACAAATGTATGTTCATCTTTAATTTTTTTTCAAAAAGGCCACACAATTTACTTTTCAAGTATCTTGAATGTGTAGTTTATTGGTCAATTATTAGAAGTGGATTGTGGGGTGAATGAAAGTGATGTACAGTGCTCTCTGCATGTGATATTTGATAGGGGAAACTCATTGTGATGTGAATTAGGATTTTTTTTTTCATTTACACGACTGATATGCAAACCTGCTGAATTCCAAACACGCCTATTGTCAGACGATAGACGTTACCGTGAACAAGGAAGGAAGGAAATTAGACCAAAAGGCCTTGGATAATACCATTGCCAGGTTTGCATGAAATACTGGACATGTATCTGTAGACACAGTGAAACATTATACATGATTGTTACGATGTATGTATTTACATGAAGCTTGGAGAAAGGTATAAAATAAGATCTGGGAAACCCCAAAAGAGCCCTGTTAACAAAACAAATGATATAAAAATTGCTCCCTGGAAACCTAAAAATGTCACAAATTTCCAAAATTTTCCCAATTTCCAAACAACACCCCCCCCCTCCCCTCAGTAATGATAATAAATACATATACATGTAAATGGAAATGGAGAAATTGATGTACAGTGTAGTTTGTATACATGTCCATTGGCCATGAAAGATGTACATGAGGGATGAACATGTATATGTTCACATACAAGTACTACATGTATTAAGTTAGAAATCATGATATTTCCTACATTATTGGTGATTGGTTCGGTACGTACATGTACATGTACGTGTAATATGTGTATTTTGTGAGTGTGTTTCACAATGTTCATTTTATAAATTATACTTTTTTTTCTCCATGTGTGGAAAGGCCATTGAGTGAGAACACTTGAGTATTTGATGTTAAAAGATATGAAATTTCAAATCTGTCACAACCAGAGATCTCTGTCAACATCATTTCAACATTATTACTCATGGTCTACATACATGTATGATTGTCATACCAACATTTCATATCGAAAATGTGAAGAGCCATTAAAGGGCAATCTAATCTTTGTAATTTGATTCGTGTGAAAGCAGAAAAATCAGAGGAGGTCACATGAGAGTTTGAAGGCAACCGGACGACAATAAGAAAGCTATGATTTTTTTGATGGGAATTTCAAATTGGCTGAATCGGTATGGTCACTGTGATGTACATGTACTGTAGCAGCAGTCAGCTTTCCCATTTTCTCCAATACACAAAATGACCAAAATGTCAACCTTTTTTTCTTTTTGGAGGACCTATAACAATATGCTTACCGGTACTCAATACATACTATATTTGGAGTACTGTCCTGAGGGTAAAGGTGCTCAGGAGAAAACCAGAATTTAGTGATATTTTGGTGTATAATAAATGGGAAAGTTGACTGTGAATACCTCACAATCGATTCACCAAATTGCCAATTTGAGATTCACATAGATTCTATTTAGTGATTTCATTTGTCAAACATTCACAACTTTCTTATTCTTTGTCCGATTTCTTTCATACTTTCACTAGATCCTGTTTCTCTTATTTTTCTCCTTTCCAACAAATCAGCTTTTTACAAAGGTTGGATTGCCCTTTAAGTATTGACCGTGTAAAGGTGTTCCGTTACATAATTTTTAGGGGGGAAAAAAAATCTCCTTATTTCATGGTTTAAAAAAAAAAAATCAACTTTTTTAGTTCAAAACCTTTCCAGTGTTCTTCAGGGTTCACCATTGGTAGGTTTAAGCCTTTTGAAAATTTTGATCCAAACTCCTTTGAACTATTTCAGTGTTAAATTACTTTTCTGCTTTTGTGCATTAATTTTTTTATTCTTCATGATATTATTTTTAATGAGTTATCATGAGTGTCGAGAGTCATGAGTGGGAAATCATGGAGTCATCATTCAATTTAAACTTTTCGATATTTTCTCTCTGTCTTTCATGGTTCAGAATTTGAATGTTGTAGAAAGTTGTTATGGGTTGTTGTGTAAGTAAATCAGATAACAGGAATGAATACCCAGAAGAGCAACATACTCCCTTCACCTCTAAAAAACTGCCCGCTGTGGATTATGAACGTAGAGATGATATGGTCATCCGACCAGTACACAAACAAAATCCAGGTGAGTATAGAGCCATTTGGTCTTCATTCATCTATAACTTTCAACCATTTTCTTTCTGTCTTTCATTTCATCCTCCTTCAGAATTGGAATGTTTACATAGTAGAGTCATGGGATGTGTTAAAAGTAAACAAGATAGCGGGGATAAGTATCGGGCAGGGCAACCCATCTCCCCCTCTCACAACCTGTCAACTTTCCCAAGTCACAACTCATCGCGCATCTCACATGGGTTTGATGCTCCAGTGCAAGGTATGGTCATCCCACCAGTCAACAAGCCTAAACAAGGTGAGTCTAATACCCCCTCCCCCACCCTAATTTGGTCCATTATCAATTGATCCAGTCACCATTTAGTCTATTATCAGTTGGTCTAAACCCAGAACCCAGAGTTCTGAACTCTGGTTTAACTTTAACAAATGGTCTAAGTGTGGTTTGAACCTAGTCTAAACCTGCCCTTTAAACCAGAGTTTTAGAAAATCAGATTCTGAACTCGGGTTTAACTTAAACTCCAGTCTTGTGTGGTTTAAACTTTGTTAGTTTTGACTGGACTTGCATTTTACATGTAAGTCAATTTAGTTAAACTCTTGTTTAACTGGAGTATAAGTTAAACCGGAGTTCAAAATATGGGCCTCTTAGTCTAATACCCATTTGGTCCACAAATCATTTAGTCCATATTTCAGTTGGTCTAATGTCATTTTGTCTACACCCATTTCATCTAAAACCATTTGGTCTCACTAGAATTTGGTCCAATTAAAAGTTGGTCTAATAACTATTTGATCTGATAACCAATAAGGCTAAAAGCTATAATGCATGGTACATGCTGACGCTGCTCACTAGGCTAAGCGTATTTGGATGGGGCCAAATGGGAGCAATATGCCCCCTACAAATTTCTAACCCAGAAAGAAGAAAATAATCAAATTGCAGTTGAAACCTTGTGAATTGCTTATGGACATTTTCTGTAAAAGAAAACTTCAAAAGAAGGGAAGAGAAAGCAGAGTTCACAAAGAATACTATTTCAGTTTCTAATGCGTCGGCCTATGCTAAAATGGACAATCTTGAGTGCCGTTCTTTTGTTATAAATTCTGAAATTGATTAAAAGAATGTATTATTCAAAATAGACCTACATGTACATTATATATGTACAGTAGTCTGCATTAAAAACACTTTTGTTTGTAGTGTTAGACCAAATAGATATTGGACCAAATGAATCAAAAGTTCATAAGACAAACTGAGAATTGGACCAAAGGATTATTAGACCAATTGGGCTATAGACAAAATGATCATTAGAGGTCAAGAGACAAAATAGTGCGTAGACATAATTGTAATCAGATGAAGTGATGATTAGACCATGTGAATATTAGACTATGGTTTAGCCGAAATGGCTATTAGACCAAATGTGTATTGAACAAACTGTATTAGACATAGTGGTAATTAGACGAAATGGGTATAGACCAACTGGTAAGTAGACCAATTGGTTATTGGACAAAAGAACTATCAACTACAATGTAACTGCTCATTAGACTAAATGTTTATTGGACAAAGTCATAATTGGACCAAATGATCATTGGACAAAATGTTAATGGACAGAATGAGGTTAGACCAAATGATGTTAGACCATATGACAATTAAACCAAACAGCATTACATGTATACCAAATGACAATTTGACCCCTCGCTCTGTCTCTCTTTCAAAGTTGCACATCCTTTCAAAAGCATTGTTTGACATTGAGGCAAGATCATTAATGATTTTTGACCATTTCTTCTCTTCCTCATAAAATTTGCATATGTTATACACAGCATTGTCCATTTGTAATTTTGTATGATTATACATGTACATAGTACGAGATAGATGTTATTTATTATATCCCTCATTTAATGGATAATGCCGATGCCGATGAAGAAAAAATGTGCTATACCGTGACGTCATTCATGGTATAATGCACTATACCATGAATGTCGTCACAGATATGCGATCGATCAGTGGTTTTTCATCGATAACGTGTGAAAAGTGCTATCGGTTATTGGCCTCATAGACCGCTGTGTAAACCGCGGTACATTTTTATAATTATTTTTTCGAGATTTGTTGGAGGGAAAATATATCATGCACTATTTCGAGACACTAGTGAATTTATGGATTCCTCGGTTAAAAAAAAATGCACTATTCCTGCCACCTCAGAATCCATAATTTCAACTAGAGCCTCTCAGTGCATGGTATATATGTTTAATATACCTTCACTCTGTTATAGTTGTACATCCATAAACACATCCTTGTATGACTACAAGGCAAGATTATTTCAGATTGTAACAGGTACCTGTACAACTTTCTCCCTCCACCTCTCTCTCTCTCTCTCTCTCTCTCTCTCCCTCCCTCTCTCTTGCTCCCTTCCTCTTTCTTTCTGTCTGTCTGTCTGTCTGTCTGTCTGTTTATATAGTTGCACATTCATACACATCGTTGTGTATGACTACAAGGCAAGATAATGTGATTGTTACACCTATCTGTGTTCTCTCTCTTATAGTTGCACACCCGTACACAGCCCTCTATGATTATGAGGCACGATCAGAAGATGATCTGGATTTCAAGAAAGGAGATATCTTGGATGTTACCAAGACGTAAGTTTGAAAGCAGAGAGTTCAGAAGAGTAATAAGTCAGTTTTTAGAATGACATCAGGTTAATATTTATAAGGAATGGAATCAATTTTCAAAGTTATGATCATTGTAGATAGACCATAGAAGTGTGAAATATTTACATGTACTACATCTCTCCATTTAAAGAGAATGTCTATCTATATTTTACTCTATTGTACATTGAACATGGATTTTATTTATTTATTTTATTTTATTTTATTTTTAATTTTTTTTGCATTTGTATGATAATTAAGAGTGATTGCCCAATTTATGAGCCATTTTCTTATCATATTTTAGTGAAAGTATTTTGTTTAATACTATCTAGTGAATTATAAATCAAGCGCACACCCGTATTGTTTTGCTGCTGCCAGTTTCTGGTTCTGCATTCTGTTCAGATTATCTTGGTCATCTGCATGATAAAAGTACATGTATATACATGTAGGATACCAAAAACCGTCATTTTCCCCTGGCACTATTGGAAGTAAAATTGAATTACTTAAAGATGTGTTCAAACACGGTTTTATGATAAATGATGTTGAAAGCCGACCTGTCAAACACTATAGGATTACATAACATTCACTCTCACCTCAGCCAATGAATTAAAAACAAAACAAAACAAAAAAATTGTTGTTGGTTATGTTTATTTAGTGAGGGAGATTGGTGGATGGCTCGATCACAAAGAACTGGAAGGGAAGGATACATTCCTAGTAACTATGTAGCACCAGTAGACAGTATGAAAAGAGAAGAGTAAGTATCAGAAACAAACTGCTTTATTCTTCTTTTATTCTGTGTCTTGATTTTCTTGCATTTGTTTTTAATGTTGTTGCTCTTATTGTTCCTTCTTCCTTTATATCTCCTTCCTTTTCCTCTTAAAAAAAAAAGATTCTTCTTTTCTACATTTCTTTTTTCTTATTCTTCTTCCTTTTCTTTGTGTTCTTGTTCTTATTCTTATTCTCCTTCTTCACCTCTTCTTTGTTCATTTGATGTTATTGATGTTTTAAAACTACATGTATATACTTTCATTTTTTTTTTAATTTTTAGGTGCTATACAATATGTAGATACCATCTTTTCTTTCTTTTTTTTCCTTGGGGGGGGGGGGGGCGGGGAGGGTATTGAAAGGTAAATGCATTCTGAACAAACTGAAATTTAAGTTCAAACCCTATATCGAAATATACAGTAATCCTGATGTGATTACCCAGAATTTGATTAAGGAAGAAGCGCTCATCAAACTATTCAAACATTCTCTAGAAGTCTCAATTTTCTAAGAATGTCATTGAGATCTACATACATGTATAGAGAGAATTTGGAAATCATGGATAAGAGCTCAGCAGACATTTATTATAAAGTCTCGAAAGCTGTTTGAAGAACGTTATTGAAATCTTGTAAGGGGATTTTGAGATCAGGAAGGATGTTCTTTCAAAGTCGACCTTTCACAGCAAGTACCTACCTGATATTATGATGTCCCTTCCCTCTTGAAATAACAAACTAAATCTGGTTCCTGCATTGGTTAGAGAAATCTGTAAAGACAAAGGCACAGAAACAAAAGGGAATTTCCCTAACATTACATGTAAATCACAGCTACTTTTATTTAGCATGTATGTATCTGTCTTGTTTTTTTTGGAATTTAAATGAAAACTACAAAGGTTACAAAGATTATTATTTATCAATCAGCTGTTTTAATTCAAATTTACAATTTATGCAAATATGCAACTTTTATATCCTGTGTACATACATTTACATGCAGATTACATACATGTATTGAATTCTGAAAGGTTGAAAGAGGAATTGATTGATTTTAGTCACCCCCTCTTGTTTTTCAATGTGTCACCAGACAAAATCAACAGACCTTTGATATTTCTCTGTTGGATCTACTAAATCCTGTTCAGCATTCTTTAGGAGATATTGGTACATATACACCTTGTATATGTTGCAAGCTAAAGAGCAGTGATTAAAGAGAATCATAATTAGAAGCATGTCATTAATATTTAGATTGCTGTATAGCTGTAATTTATTATCCACAAGGGTTCATGATTTTATGTATATCTTGAATTTTCATAGAAATTATTACATACATGTACATTTACGTATTAAATGTACATTAATTTCAATCCCTTAAAAAAAGAATCATATAAATTAGAATTGCTTTACTTGACAAGTCTAGTATCTGGTATAGGAAAAAAGGTGTTTCACATTCAAGTACAGCGTGTCAACTTAGTTACAATTCATGTGATTCACGTATATAGAAATTTAAAAAACAGAGATTTGAACAAACAAAAAAAGAAGAAAAATGTACATGATGTAAATGTATGCCGGAACATAAATTTATAAAAACATTGCTTGATAGCTTAATCCTGAAATCTTACGACATTATATATCAGTTAGCATTATTTTCAGACCACAACCCAAAATAGTTACAGACAGGGTTTAGCTACTGATCACAGTATCAATTACACTGTTATCAATCCAATCTGGATTCAAATGTGATCATTCTTACTTCCTTCTAAGAAACAGCTGTATGGTGAATATCTGTTTGAATACAGGAATGTTGGATGAGGAATTCTTTTTTAAAAAACACATTATTCAATTATGCAAACACAGTTTATTTCCTGATGTGGTATACAGCCAAGCACAATGTTTATATGTAAACATTTAATTTTCAGCTAATGCTTTACCCATTGAAATGTAATTCAATTCAATTTTATTCCTCAACCATTAAAAATCACAATAAGAAACAAAATATATCTTTCATGTACAGTAATATAACAATATAAAAGGGATCTAAAGCAGAGCTTGTAATCAGTGCAGCTCCCTTACCACAATATGTATGGATATAATATAAAAAGAGATAATATACATGTAGCACCCTGCAGTCAAACGCTACAAGTGAAATGTCATTTCCACACATAAAGTCACATGTTTTACAATCATACAGAGATGAGTGGTTGGGGGGGGGGGGGGAGAGTAAAGAGATAAATGTAACATCGCAAACAACTACGATAATTAATTATTATATCCAGCTAGCAAGCTGGATTTCACTTCACATTCATATGAGGTAAGGTTATTGCAAGATGTGATACTGGTGTTTAAAGAATTCCATATTCCAGTGCCCTGGTCTCGAATCTGGTTTAACCAGCGTTCATTTAATACTTTGAAGAAGTGCATTTTAGAACTGGATTGAGTTTTATAATACTAAGCACAAGGTAACTAATGCTGCCCAGGTTTATGAAAAATGCCTCTCATACTAAGATAAAAACATAAGCACAGTGTTCAGTGTTGTGGCAAATTCCATGTACATGTAGGTACAGTAACACCCAAATCAAGCACAAAGTTGACTAGTCCTAAGGGGAAACCCAATCTTGATATCAAGTTGCTCTGAAGGAAAGCAACTAAAAAAAAGAAGAAAAAGAGGGGAAAAAACAGTTAGTGAAAGTTTCAACAATATCAAGGTAACAATGAGAGATACGATTTGAGATTATTTTTTTTTCAAAGTAAATGAGTAATCCATAATAATATGATATATGATATATTGCTAGATAAATCTCTGTTTGCTCCTCCACACAAAATGAGTCATTTATTAAAATTATTGTTGAGCAGCGTTTTGTAAAAGGAAAGTCCACCTTGGTAATTAGTTGATTTGAATCAAAGAAGAAAAATAAGAGAAATAGTCTGAAACAGATTAGTGAAGGTTTGAGCAAAATCCGATAAGAAATAAGAAAGTTATGAATTTTTGAAGTTGTAATAAATCAAACACAAAATGGCAATGCTGTGACGTATCTTGCGAGCTCCTCTCCCATTTGCTCAGTACAGAAAATGTAATAAATTTTGATTTTCTTAGTTTTTGATGAAGGAATAGATTTGTTTTGCACAGGTTTTGTGTAAAAATGTATCAGCAATGATTATGAGGTGCATGTATGATTGAATATTTTCTTTAGAGAAAATGGAAATTGATGATTTTTTGGGTACAGGGCAAATGGGAGAGGAGCTTGCAAGTCACGGAGTTGCCAATTTGTGTTTGTTTTATTACAACTTAACTTTCTTATTTCTTATCATATTTTGCTCAAACATTCACTGATATGTTTCTTTAATTTTTACGCTTCTTTTAAACCAACTTGTAATCAGGGTGGACTTCCCCTTTAATTTTTTGTAGGAGTTAAACATTCACTAATCTTTCGTGCAGCCCTTGAGGACAAAATTACTGTTAAGGTGGATTCACACCGAATACGACAAACGACACACGACACGACAGCACGACATGTTACACGACAAATGGCAAAAAAACAGTGCACACCGCATACGACATTCGCTAAAAAGTCGTTCTGGAGAGAGGGTGATGTTGTCTTTGATGATGAAAATGACGTGATAGAATTCATTTGAAATTCATTATTGTAGTCATCAGAATAATTGCAAAGATAAGAAAGTTTTATATTTTTAAATTTTGAAATCATTTATTGTTTATATGGATTTTCTAAAAGTTGTTAAATTGGTCATGTGATTATGTTGAGAAATTACAAAAGTAATATTTGCTGTTGTCTAACTGGAATAATCACAGCTGCGTATTTTTTTTCTTCATATGGTCGTGTGCGTATACTGAAGAAATACATAAAAATTAATAATCTTTGTTATTGTCTTTTCCAAATAATTCAAGCAGTTTTCTCTTATACACTCACGGCTGACTGTGTTTTATAGACAAAATGATCTGAAAAAGATATTTTCTTAAAGTTGAAAATAATGGTGCATCTAGGCTTGTATATGTTATATGGAATACCGGTACCTCTAGACATTATAGGAGAGTAGATCTACTTGAATTTCTTGGTGGACTAAGTCTAACGGAAATTTTTGTTTTCCATTTATGACGAGTAGATTGTATATGACCACTGGTGGTCTCCCGTGTAATCTGATCTCTGACATAATATGCACATTTTCCCAAAACTATTAATAAAATTATTATTCTCTCTGCGATTTGGTGCAGCTGCCGGGGGGGGGGGGGGGGGGGGGGGGGGGTGGAAATAAATGGCAAAGTGGGATGTTGCGAGATGATAGGACCCCTTACACACCCTCTCCTTCTAATTGGTTTTATTACTTCACATTCTATCTATCAAGTATACCAGGGATGGATCCAGGATTTTGTATAATTAAGGGGGGGGGGGCACACAAAAATCACAATGCAGGATTGTCAACTTTGTGAAACTGCTTGGAGGGAGATCCATATTTTTTGGGTCTCACCAGTCCTCCAAAAGTCGCTCATGGGGGGGAGGGGGGTGTTATTATGGGGTCCAGTTTCCCTCCATAATTATCTGACAAGCAAAAAAAAAAAAAGGGTTATCCGTTCCAAAGGGGAGGGGGGGGGGGCACGGGCCCAAAGTGCCCCCCTAAATCCGCCATCCGCCACTGAAGTATACTGACTTCCATACCAATAGACTTAAAATTATATCTCAGTCACAACCGCATACCCTCAAATGATCTCCTATCTTTCTAATTGTAAATATAGGGGGAAAGTATTGTTGGATATAATGTGACCCTCCACCACAAAACAACCAATAAGTCGCAATGGGAGTTTAGAGTAAACAGCTGAAAAAGGTGGTTTGGGGTGAAAATTTTGATTTTAAGTTTTCTGTATTTTCTTAAAGTTTCTTTATTAATCTACCATCTGACAAAATTTCAGGGTAAAATACCATGTTGAAATATGTTTCTACTCTCACTCAAAATGACCATGCTTTCCTGGACATTCAAACTTTGTGTGTCAACTTGCTTAAAAACTATGCACTGTCTGATATTCAAAATCTTTAGAAACAAAGAAATATATTCTGAAGGTATGAAAAGTTTCAACTCAATCCAATTAGTACTTTACAGTGTATGCTGGGGAGTTTTGACTCAACCTTTTGTGCGACAAACAATAAGACACAGATTAGGCGCTCTTAAACGGTCACTGTTCTTTAGAGCCCGTTTTCTCTATTGTTTTCGTCATTAGCCTGTCTGACACGTTGACATTCTCATTGTAATTTACAAGGGTTTGCTTGGTCCATACAAGACAAGTTATGTATCATTTTAAAGCTTAGAATCTAAGCTTTCAAACTGTGTTGAAATTTTAAAACCCCAAATTTCCGACTTATTGGTCATTTTGTGATGGAGGGTCACCTATGTATCTATGTATAAGTTATCTCAAAACATACTCATGGTTGATAAAAAAATATCAGCAGATTATTTTGTCAACAAAGCAAAAGCAATTCTTTACCCCATATTACGGAAAATCTCTAAATGACTCGGGAAGAATACTTTTTCAAAGTTGCATTGAAAAAATTCATACTTTTATGTCATTCCCCATTTCTTCTCCCTCTCTCTCTTTCTCTCTATCCCCCTCTCTCTGTTCGCTACTCTCTCTCTTCCTCTCTTCCTCTCTACCCCCCCTCTCTCTATTCCCCTCCCCCTCTCACTTTCAAAATTTGTAACAAGTTCAGTGCCCATTGTATTCTGTTTGAGAGCTGAAAAAAAATGTAATTGGAAAGATGAACATTAAACAATACAAAAATCAATGATATTGAAAAGACTAAAAAAGATATTTAATACTGTAATTCAAAACTTAAACGGGATGAATTACTACGAGCACCTTTAACAAATAGACCAATATGGATGTTCCTTAAAATAGTATGTTTAAAAAAAATCAGGCAAATATGAAACCAAATAAACAACTGTAAATATCTTATGAATTATTGTATTGTGAGGTATGTAAATAAAGTGCAAGCTCCATTAGAGTGCAAATGAAATTATCCGCTAGGATGTATCATGTAGTAAGCAAATTACAATTAGCTCTGACACCCCCCCCCCCCCCCCCTTTTCCAAAATACATGGAACGTGCTGCTAGTAAGATGCACCTCCCGAAATTAAATCTGCAACGTCCGAATGATTATGTGAGGGGGAAAAAAACCACGTAAATTGATATTCAACGACATTAACCACAGTTGGATTTTGAAATAGAGATTTGGCAAAAGTTAAAAGTCCCCACTAAAGAAATTACTTATAATTGCAGACTAAATAAAAATCTAACCAGACTTGCATAACGTAGTAAAATTAAAGAAGAAAAGTAAGATAGTTGTAGGGACTGTGAAATGAAATTCCTCATGGGAGCAAGACTGTTATTCAGAATACTGAATTGAATGGATTCTGTAAACTTCATTTTGTTATGCCTTTGGTGTGTCCTTGCACAGTCCATTGTGAGATCATATGAGGATCGGGGGGGGGGGGGGGGGGGGGGGGGGGGGGGGGATCGAGGCAAGGGTACTGGGGTACTAGGAACTACAAAGAAGGGTGTGGTGACACAGGTAGTATTGATATTAGCAGCTGATGGACTGGGGAGAGACACTGCTATTTGAGAACAATGAAGGGCATCAAGTTCATTCCATTCGACTCCCTCTTGTTCTTCAGAGCATCCTTTTGCATCAGCTACCAGCTCAGGTACAATCTCTCGTAGATGTGTACATGCCCTACAAAATGATAAAGGAATTGAACAATGATATAGCCTTCCTAACAAGCATTACATCATAGCTACAAAGTGACTAGTAAAGTTGTATAACTTTTTTGAGATACAATTCACAAAACACATACATCTAAGTTAATAAACATTTACTTGAATGAACAGAACTATAATTAAAGAAAACAGCACCTAATATAGCAAGGGAATATAACACAAGTATGCATGATCAGTGTTTATGCATTAAATGTGTAGGACCATGACAAAGCTTATGTTAGTAAATCGAAGATCAGGGTATAAGTTATTTCCCTGTTAAAACAAAGCAGCACAACTAATTGACATGACTTTGAATGAACGCCCATCCCCAATTTCCATGAATTGCTGCATCGGGAAAACAACTGGATTGTTACATGTATTGTAATATAAATAAAATTGCACTTACTCTCTTAGGTAAGGATGTGAAATCAACAATACTAGTACGTTAGTAAGTGTTTTTCCTTGAGGATGGGAAACAGGTGTGTGATGACCTGAAATGATGATGGCACCAGTTCTACTTCTCTTCCCTCGTTCTTCCTCATGTTCTTGTACTGCATGAAACAAGCCTGTATGTTCACCACTACATTCAGCACTTTCTCCTGTAAATTTAGTATGAAAGGAATTTAGATCATTATTGTATTTTTACCAGGATAAGAAATAAAGCAAAATGAAAATATTAAATAATAATAATAATTTACTTTAAAAGACAAAATTAAATTCAATTCAATTCAAATTTATTTCACTTTGCAATAAAGAATACAGGCAATATGAAAATAACAACAACATTACATTCACAGAGTAATACAAGTTTTTAAAAAGAACAATAGAAACAATGGTAACATGGATTAGAATATTTCACATAATTATATTGCAAAAGTGGGTTGCAGCCAGAAAGGAAAGGCCCTTGTTGGAGGCCGACCCAGGAAAATAGCAATGCTGACAATGATGATGATTTTAAAAATTAAAGCAGTAAAGAAATTATTTGACCAGATGAATTCCGACTTGCTTTATGTCTTATGTATAATAACATAATTGATGGGGGATGTTGTACTGTATGTAAAGTATCTATATAAAAACTACTTATCATTAACCCTTTGGAGACAATTGACCACATTTTGTGGTTTTGTTCAATAACTTTTGATTCAGAGCCCTGAAAAATATACCAGATACATGAGTAGAAAGAGCAAAAATTTCTGCACACACTATGTCCATTTTTGTTGCATTACCATATTGCGTTTGATGCCAGGAATTTTGAATAGGAGAATAAGTTTTAAAATCCTTAAATTGGCAACACATTGAGAGATTCAAAATCCTTATTTTTTATCCAAAATGGCAATTTTTTCAACTTTTGGACAAAATTCCTAACCATGTGTATTATTTTCAAAGACATTACACCATATTAGAACCATGTAGCACTGAAAGAAAAATATTATTGTTGCCAATTTGAAGATCAAAATGTGATCAATTTAGCCCTGAAATAATTCCTGTCCTGAAAGGGTTAAGTGAAGTATCAGCGATACTTTTCATGGTGGAGAAACTGAATTATAAGTTTAGTTTTTCAGGGTTACACCATGTAATCTTTCCAGGAATAGGAGTGAGTCCCGCTAAGAGCTCTGTGGTTCTCAACGTTTCGCTCCTTGAAAGATTACATGGTGTAACCCCGAAAAACTAAACCTACAATTCAACTACTTATCAGTTTCCATCTCCAAACAAATCTTTAACTTCATTTTAGAGTTGAATGAAACAAAATAATTACCAGATCTTTCAAGCTTGTTGGCAATCTTTCAGCAAATGTGTCTCGCCTTTAATATCCTCATGTTTGTACAGGGATTAGCCTGGGTTTCCAGAGGTTAATCCTGGCCCATTCTTTTATGCTGCAAAAAATAGATGGAGAAAGTAACAAACAATAAGACTATAAACAGGTTCAAAAATATATAAGGTTCTTTTAATATTTCTTCATGGAATGGACTTTTACATGTATTTCGTATTTGAAATTCACATTTAGTCTCATCTCAAATAGAATGGTTGGTCTTGTGATATGAATTTATGTAATTATTCAACTTGAAAAAAAAGTGAAACATAAAATTTAACCTATTTCAATTTATCAAAAGTTTATATAGCGATGTGGCAAAAGATAAATCATAATAAAGGCCCTAGTGATATATAATTTGATTTATAACTTACTACGCTCCCACTCAAACAAATGCTGGGATTCGCCCCCTTTTCTCAATGTATATTTAGGGGTTTATGAACAGCAAGTGTACATAATACATATAGATCTTTCTGACAAGCAAAGAAGAAAAATAAAGGTTATCAGATTTATTTTTTTTTTCAATTTTCCTTCAAATTCTCTGAAAAGCAAAAAGGGGATGCCCCCCCTTAAATCTGCCGCTGCTAGATCTTTGACATCCCTATTTCCGATTTGTAGCCCTACTGAAAAAATTCTCTCTGAAAATTTAAGTTTTACTTGTTGCCATATATGTCAAATTGATCTAATGATTATTTTCTTTCTTCCTTAAAATTTTTTTTGTATTGGCCTGTAACTTAGGCTGCTTCTAGATCTGCTTTGATCAAAACAAAAAGAAACAAAACTACCTAAAACAAATAATAAAACAAAAAGATATGGAGGAGTGAGCCTAACATTTAGACGAAAAATGAAGCCTAATTAACAGTCAAACTCCAGACTCTACACATCATTCTGTCACTCAACAATGACAAAGGAAAAGAAACGATAACTGTTAGATCTGTTAATGAGACCTACAAATAAGAAAAAGGTCTCTCTATGGGATTTTACGTGTAAATTATTTTATCGCACCGCTGAGCGGTTTTCTGAAACGACTAAAAACCCCTAAAAACGTCGTGCACGACGTTTCGAAAAATGTCATGGCAGGTGTGCACGGTGCCATAGGGTTTGCATTAGAGCGATTTTTCAGAAATCGTTCATGTCGTTTTGTTGTGTCGTGTGTTGTGTGTCGTGTTCGGTGTGAATCCGACTTTAGGCTCAGATATATTCAGTATCAGCTTGCAAACTTTCGTTTTATTTGTTCAATTGATTACAAACTTTCAACATCCTGCTTCTCTGCTCTCACACAATGGAATTTAATACAAAGGTTTGCTATCCATTTGACGATTCCATGTAAACCTAGCATAGGCATACCAAGGATTTTTTAAAGGGGGGTGTTTAAGATTATTCTTCATTTTAACTTAATCATTTAATCAACGGCGGATCCAGGATTTTGTGAGGGAGGGGGGCCTAATATTTTGAAAAGTTTCTGACAAGCAAAAAAAAAAAAGGTCATCAGTATTTTGGGGTGTCTTTTTTCATTTGTAAACCCCTAAAACACTGCTAAAGGGGGGGGGGGGGTGTTTGAACACCTAAAATACCCAAAACATCCCCCCCCCCCTTGTATGCCTACATGTAGTAAGGTGAAGAAAAGTTCTCTTTTCACTTGTTAATTCAGTAAAGGGAAATCTCAATGCTTGAAGCTTCCCCCTGTGATTTTTTCCATATCTAACCCCCGAGATAGTGCAATTGTAATTTATTATGTTTATCACATGGGTTTACTTCCTGAGTTATCCTTTAATTGTGTGTACATACATGTATAGTATTCAGTGGGATGATATGCATATGCAGATTTTAATCACAAATTAACTACTGAAGAAGAGTTTTAGAATAACACATAGAATAGAATCATCAACCTGTTATGTTAAGGCGGATTCACACCGAACACGACACACGACACACGACACGACAAAACGACATACACGACAAACGGCGAAAAAAAAGTGCACACCGCACACGACATTCGCTAATAAGTCGTGCTGGAGAGAGGGAGATGTCGTTTTTGATGATGAGAATGTCGTGATAGTATTCATTTGAAGTTCATCATTGTAGTCATCAAAATAATTCTATAAGAGTTTTATATTGTTTAATTCTGAAATCATTTATTATTTATTTGGATTTCTAAAAGTTGTTAAATTGGTTAAGTGACACATGTTGAGAAATTACAAAAGTGATATTTGCCGTTTTCTATTCGGAATAATCATAGCTGCGGTTTTTTTTTTCTTCATATCGTGTGAGTATTTTAAATACATTTTAAAAAAATGATCTTTGTCGTCTATTCGGAATAATTCAAGCAGTTTTGTTTTATACACTCACGACTGACCATGTTTTAGAGACAGAATGATCTGAAAAATATATTTCCTTAATTGAAAATAGTGGTGCAGGCTTATAATTATCTAGAATACAGGTACCAGACATTAGGAGAGTAGATCTACTTGAATTTCTTGCTGGACCAAGTCTAACGGAAATTTTTGTTTTCCATTTATGACGAGTAGATCGTCTATGACACATGGTCATAACCTTATTTCTGTGACATACTAGTAACATGAGTAATATGCACATTTTCCCCAAACTTTAAAAAAAAAAAAATATTATCTCTGCAATTTGGATTTGGTGCAGCTACCAGGGAGGGGGGGAATAAATAAATGACTAAGTGGGAGGTTGCGATATGATAGGACTCCTCACACACCCTCTCCTTTCTAATTGGTTTGTTTTATTACTTCACATTCTATCAAGTATACTCACTCCCATACCAATATACCTCAAATAAAATCGCAGTCACAACCGCATACCTTGCAAGTTTCTCCTTTCTTTCAAATTGTAAATACAGGGGGAAAGTTGTCGGTATTGTTGGATATCCTATGTATCTGTGCCAGTTATCTCAAAACACACTCATGGTTGATAAAAAAAAAAAAAATCAGATATTTTTCAACAAAGCAAAAGCAATACTTTAGTCTTTGCCCCATATTATGGAAAATCTTTAAATGACTCCAGAGAATACGTTTTCAAAGTTGCATTGAAAAAATACACACTTTTAAATGTCTTTCCCTATTTCTTCTCCCTCTCTCTCTCTTCTCTTTATTCCCCTCTCTCTCTATTCCCTCCCTCTCCCCCCTCTCTCTCTCTCTATCTCTATTCCCTTCCCCCTCTCTCTTTCAAAATTGTTCAGTACCCATTGTATTCTGTTTGAGAGCTGAAAAAAAAATGAATATAATTGGAAAGATTATCATTAAACAATACAAATATTTAAAAGACTTAAACAGTTATTTAATACTGTGATTCAAAACTTTAAATGAGATAGATTTCTACAACAAGCACCTTTAACAAAAAAATAGACCAGTATGGATTTTCCTTTAAAACAGTATTGAGAAATGATGTAAACATTTTCAGTTATAGTATTGTATTCAGGTAAGTTTAAGCTCCTTCAGTGCATGTGTAAATGGACTTCATCCCCAAGAATGTATGATGTAGTAAGCAAATACAATTAGCTCATACACCCCCCCCCCCCTTCCAGAATACATGGAACATACTGCTAATAAGATGCATCTAACTGCAATGATTATGTATGGGGAGGGGAACATAAATTGATATTCAACGACATTAACCACAGTTAAATTTTGAAATAGAGATTTGACAAAACTTTGAAAAGCCCAACTGAAGAATTTACTTATAATTGCAGACTAAATAACATTCTAACCAGTGGTAGTGCATAACATAGTTAAATTAAAGAAGAGAAGTAAGATAGTTGTAGGGGCTGTGAAATAAAATTCTTCATGGGGGTAAGACTGTTATTCAAAATACTAAAATGAATGGACTATGTTATGCCATTGTGAGATCATTTGAGGATCGAGGGGAGGGGGGAGCAAGGGGTACTGGGGTACTAGGAACCAGTGGCGGATCCAGGATTTCTTGAGGGAGGGGGCTCAATATTCACAAAATTTTCTGACAAGCAAAAAAAAAAAAAAAAAAAAGAAAGGTCCACAGCATTTTGGGGCCCCTTTTTGGTCCCAGGGGAGGGGGCCCGGGCCCCCTGGCCCCCCCCCCCCCCCCGGATCCGCCACTGCTAGGAACTACAAGGAAGGGTGTGGTGACACAGGTAGTATTAACATTAGCAGCCGATGGACTGGGGAGAGACACTGCTATCTGAGAACGATGAATGGCATCAAGTTCATTCCCTTCGACTCCCTCTTGTTCTTGTGAGCATCCTTTTGCATCAGCTACCAGGTACAATCTCTTGTAGGTGTGTACATACCCTGCAAAATAATAAAAGAATTAAACAATGATATAGCTTTCCTAACAACAAGCATTACATCATAGCTACAAAGTGACTTGTATAGTTGTATAACATTTTTGAGATACAATTCACAAAACACATAAATCAAAATTACTCAACATTTTCTTGAATGAACAGAAATTTAATAAGATGAGAAAATAGCATCTAACATAGCAAGAGACTATAACACAAGCATGCATGATGTGTTTATGTATTAAATGCTATCGTTGTGTAGGACCATATGTTTGTAAATAGAAGATCAGGGTATAAATTATTTCCCTGTTAAAACAAAGCAGCACAACTAATTGACATGACTTTGAATGAACACCCATCCCCAGTTTCCATGAATTGATGCATTGGGAAAACAATTGGATTGTATAAATAAAATTGTACTTACTCTCTTAGGTAAGGATGTGAAATCAACAATACTAGTACGTTAGTAAGTGTTTTTCCTTGAGGATGGGAAACAGGTGTGTGATGACCTGAAATGATGATGGCACCAGTTCTACTTCTCTTCCCTCGTTCTTCCTCATGTTCTTGTACTGCATGAAACAAGCCTGTATGTTGACCAAACTACATCCAGCACTTTCTCCTGTAAATTTAGTAAGAAAGGAATTTAGATCATTATTGTATTTTTGCCAGGATAAGAAATAACAAAGCAAAATGAAATTGCTAAAAAGAATAATAATTTACTTTAAAAGACAAAATAGCAATGCTGAGAATAATAATGATTTTAAAAATAAAAGTAGTAAATAAATTATTTGACCAGATGAATTCTGACTTGCTTTATGTCTTATTTATAATGACATAATTGATGGGGGATGTTGTACTGTATGTAAAGTATCTATATAAAAACTACTTATCAGTTTCCATCTCCAAACGAATCTTTAACTTCATTTTAGAGTTGAATGAAACAAAATAATTACCAGATCTTTCAAGCTTGCTGGCAATCTTTCAGCAAATGTGTCTCGCCCTTAATATCCTCATGTTTGTACAGGGATTAGCCTGGTTTTCCAGTGTTTAATCCTGGCCCATTCTTTTATGCTGCAAAAAATAGATGGAGAAAGTAACAAACCATAAGACTACAAATAAACAGGTTCATAAATATATAAGGTTCTTTTAATATTTCTTCATGGAATGGACTTTTATTTCATATTAGAAATTCACATTTAGTCTCATCTCAAATGGAATGGTTAGTCTTATGATAGAAATTTATGTAATTATTCAACTTGAAAAAAAAAGTGAAACATAAAATTTAACCTATTTCAATTTATCAAGAGTTTATATAGCGAAATGGCAAAGGATAAATCATAATAAAGGCCATAGTGACATATAATTTGATTTACAACTTACTACACTCCCACTCAAACAAATGTTGGGATTCGCCCCTTTTTCTCAATGTAGACTTAGGGGTTTATGAACAGCAAGTGTACATAATACATATACATCTACTCTAGATCCAGAGGCGGATCCAGGAATCAGGATTTTGTCAAGGGGGGGGGGGGGGCACATATCTCAGAAAACTTTCTGACAAGAAAAGAAAAATAAAGGTTATCTTATTTATTTATTTATTTTTTTTTTTTTTGGTCCAGTTTTCCTTCAAATTCTCTGAAAAGCAAAAAGGGGATGCCCCCTAAATCTTCCACTGCTAGATCTTTGACATCCCTGTTTCGGAATTGTAGCCCTAATGAAAAAATTCTCTCTGAAAATTTCAGTTTTACTAATACTGCCATATCTCAAATTGATCTAATGATTATTCTTATTTCTCCCTTTTTAAAAATTATTTTAATGGCCTGTAACTTAGACTGCTTCTAGATCTACTGGAACTGCTTTGATCAAAACAAAAAGAATCAAAACTACCTAAAACAAACAAATAATAAAACAAAAAGATAAGGAGCCTGGAGGAGTGAGTTTAAGATAAAGACTAACTGTTAGATCTAAATGTTAGACCTACAAATAAGAAAAAGGTCTCTAACTTAGTTCTAGATCTACATAAACTCTAGATCTAATGTTAGTCAGTGACATGTATGAGGTAAATTGATGTTAGATATCTTAAATTTAGAGTCTAAAGATTAGACTCTTGCCTAACTTAGAATCTAGACCATGGTATAGTATTATTTGGCCTAACGTTAGGCTCTAGATCTGGATCTAGTAGAATTAACAGCTTAGTAAGTACACTACAAGCCCCCCCCCCCCCTTCCCCCACATTAGGCTCAAATTAATAACCAACAACAGTGAGACTAAATCATGTCCAGTTGAGTAGATGGTCTAGTATTAACGTTAACAGTCAGTGACACTGACAGGTTCGAAATTTGTAGGGGGGGGGGGGGGGGAGGGTCTCTCTCTCTCTCTCTCTGTAGATTTTACAGACACTAGACCATTATAATGCAGACCATGGCATAGGCTAGCTCTGATTTTAAACGGAATGATGCCCATACCATGCCCATGCCCCCCCCCCCCCCCCCCCCCCCCCCCGGCCTCAAGATACAATGCCTGGAGTCTGGACTCCTGGACCTGTAATGGTCCTGGGGCTGGGACCGGGCTGGAGTTTAGCTTTAACAGTTAGGCCTTGTTTAGTTTAGTTTACATGTTGTTAGGAATTAGGCCTATAATATATCTAGACAGCTAGAAGTCTAGACCTAACTTAGATCTGGAGCCAGGGATCTAGCTCTAGATCTAACTTTTACTCATTGAATTTGCTCATAGCCATAACCTAGCCTAACTTAGGGCTAGGTAAAGTTAAGTTTAGCCACCATTTAGCCACCATTTATTCTCTCCGCAGTCTAAGTTAGATCTATAGTCATAGACGATAGATTCTCTAAACTTACTGTTAATGTTATTGTAAACGTTAGTTTTGGTCTTTGTCAAGTTGATCAAACATTGGCCTTGATAAAATATAGACTAGAGTCTATAGACCTCTCATCTAATTAGTCTTAGTGTTACTTACCGTAGATAAACTTTCAGCAACCTTTCATCCAAAGGATCAATCAGACAAGTAGATCTAAGTAACTTAGGTCTCTCGTTTTGGTTGGACTTGACGAAAACATAACAGATGCTGTGTTTTTGTGTATAGCTCTATGGTACTTTTTGTGCGGTGCGATAAAATAATTTACACGTAAAATTCCATAGAGATATGAGCTGGAGAAGTGAAAGTTTCTGCAATGCAATTAGCGGCTTTGGATGAATATGACGTCACTGAAAATCCTCCACGCTAATTGGTTGGTGGCCAAAATGTCGTTTGTCGTGCAGGGAAAATCGCTCACTGAGCGATTTTCTGAAACGACTAAAAACCCCTAAAAACGTCGTGCACGACGTTTCGAAAAATGTCGTGGCAGGTGTGCACGGTGCCATAGGGTTTGCATTAGAGCGATTTTTCAGAAAGTCGTTCATGTCGTTTTGTCGTGTCGTATGTCGTGTGTCGTGTGTCGTGTGTCGTATTCGGTGTGAATCCGCCTTTATACCGAAATTGAATTATATCCATCGGGTTTAAGAGGTATTCATCCATCGTCATCAGTTCTTTATCACTTTGAAATGTCATTCAATGTAGACACAATAACAGGAAGTATCTACATTTATATACTTTTAATCACTCATGGATACATCCGAAATGAAAGTAAGTTTATAATGATTACCTCTTATCAGGAGTAGGGAGATTCATACATCAGAGTTTCTACCTACGCTGGGTGGCAAACCCACCTCTCCCAACCCTCCATTCAGGTTTAGAACCCACCATTGACAAGCAAT
This sequence comes from Heliocidaris tuberculata, assembly GCA_025618425.1. NCBI lineage: Eukaryota > Metazoa > Echinodermata > Echinoidea > Camarodonta > Echinometridae > Heliocidaris > Heliocidaris tuberculata. The sequence continues at coordinate 6,802,974 of CM046841.1, forward strand.
TTTGGCGCTGGAGCCTATATTGTACCACTCAAGAGTCCCAAAGTCACATCTTTTATGTCAAATTTATCCCAAAATCAGAGTTTTATGAAAGAAAAAGTATGTAAATTGTCATTTACCACCCAGCACTAAAAATATGCTGCCTTTAAAGGTACAGTTGAGTTCTAGTCATGAGATTGAATTGTGAAAGAAACTGTCTCGAAGCCATTGGGAAAGGTTGATTATATACATGTACTGTATACATGTAGCACATAAGAATTGGTGTATGCAGTAAGGTTTTGGAATCACCAAAATTATAAGAAATTGACTCAATCCTTCTGAGAGTCACATGCACTTCACACAGAAATGTGTATATGGGACTACACACAAATGTTGGGCCAAAACATTTCTACTATTTCTTGTCATATTTTTAATGTGACGGTATTTGAAGAGCAATCCTTTTCAGGGGACATATCTACTATGATAATCATCCAAACTAACAGAATAAGAATGAAAAAGCTCACAAATTATTTTTTAACCTTTCCCTGAACTCAACTTCTCAAGCTTCCCTTTAATCCTGCCTTACACCATGAGCAATTTGACAGGCATTACATCCATCTTGTTCATATAGCTTTTAAAAGTCGATATTCAAAGATTTGTCTTTATGATTAGATTTATATATTGAGCATCGGGAAGCTAAAAGGTAGAAGAATAAAACTATTCTATCATCAAACATCGCACAAGTGTAGTAAAGAGAAATAAGCACATTGAAGTTGGTACTTCTGGAGAGAAACAGTGCGGAAGTGCCGCTGATAAAATTGGTTTCTGTCCTGATGACATTGTATTATGGGTACACTGATCTCTACTGCATATTCATTAGCATTCACGCAGTAGTCATGAACATGCTTCTTGACAAAGTCATGGTTCGTACACTTCGTATTAACACTGTAAAAATGCCTTTTAAGCCACTTATGCAATTTAGCAGACTGTATTTAACTACAAAGTACATGTTCATGTACACATTTTCTTGTGTTATCTGGCTTATCGAACAAAAATTTAAACTGCTCTTCAAAATTAAAAGGAGATAAAATATGATAATACGAGATTCAAATGAATCCATCTCTGCATATCTCTGCAAATATTAACTTCCACGCTGATTTGTACAGACTGGTTCTTAATTAGGAAAAAGTCATTCTGTATTGGGAGAATGACAGGTGTTGATATGCACTGAAAGTAATTTAGCTCTGATACTCAGCTGGCTGATAAATAAACATGATGAAAACATCACTGTCATAAAGAGACAGAAATGAGAAGTGTATGAACATGATTATAGAGGTGAAAGAAGAGGAGAATGAGTTGAAAAAGGAGAAAGAGAAAAAAAAATATGAAGAGAAGTAGGAAGACAAAAGGAGGAAAAGAGGAGGGGTAGAAGGTAGGAACACAATAATTCCACTATCAGAAACAGATTGATATAATGGAGGAGAAATGAGAAACTAGAAGAACAAAGAATGAAATATGACTGTGGTAAAGGGGTCTGTACACTCATGATGCATGTAGGAAGTAAAGAAAGTTTGGAGGAGACTAGAGCTAATTGAAAGAATCACCCTCACAAATACATAAAAATGATGAGGAGAGTTGAGAATTAGAAAGAGGAGGTGGGGAGGAGGAGGAGGAGGAGGAGGAGGAGGAGGAGGAGGAGGAGGAGGAGGAGGAGGAGGAGGAGGAGGAGGAGGAGGAGGAGGAGGAGGAGGAGGAGGAGGAGGAGGAGGAGGAGGAGGAGGAGGAGGAGGAGGAGGAGGAGGAGGAGGAGGAGGAGGAGGAGGAGGAGGAGGAGGAGGAGGAGGAGGAGGAGGAGGAGGAGGAGGAGGAGAGGGGGGATGTGGAGGAAGAGAAGGAGGAGAAAGAAAAAATGCAGTCTGGAGAGAAAATGAAGAGGAAGAAGAGAAACAAGAAAAAGAAGAAAAATCAGAAGCAAAAGGAGGCAAGCTTGCCTAGTAGTAGTACCTTCTTGGAGGAACATAACAAGATACATGTATGGTTATATTGGCATAAAGGCAGTAAGATAGAAGAATAGGCAGAGAGAAAGATAGATAACAAGTACCAAACAGTACAGAACACATATTTCCTTTGGTTTTTTCCCCATTTATAGGACTGGATTGAAGATGTAGATTACATGTATGATTATTATACACCCCCCCCCCCCCATAAGTTAATCAATCTAATCAACGTTGGTGACGTTTGAAATAGTTTGGAAGCTCTGTAATAAATAGACAAATTAATTTGTTTATAGAGAAACACTGTTAAAAACTGATCGGGCCACAGGCTCATGGCAAATTCTCATTGTGGGGGGGGGGGGGAACCTCACTAATGTTAGACCTTCAGTTAACATTGGCCCTAGACCGAAATTTTTTTTCTCTCGTTCGTTAGCCTCTTATTTGGGTAGGGTCGGCTCTTCACTAAAACTGAGTGAAGAGCCGACCCTACACAAATAAGAGGCTGACGAACAAGAGACAGAATTTTCAGTCTACATTAGCCCCACCCACCTCTCAGTCTTATTCATGTTTTGTTTTTTGTTTTGTTTTTATTCGTTTTTTGGTATAATACTAGTCTAGATCTAGAAGTAGATCACGGAAAGGGTCTAGCAGTTACATGTGTATAGAGTCTCTAGGTCTAAGAAGAAGTAAACTCCAAGTCTAGATCTACATCTAACTTAGATAACCGTCTTCCTCGACTCCAAGTTTATAGACTTAATTAATCTACTTTGTGACGCGAAGGCAGCCTCGGCCTCACCCTCAGTCTCACTCAGGTTCAGGGGCTCATTCAGGTTTAATTTCAGCTCAACACTCAAGGGCATGGCTAGCTGACCACACAGGCAGATGCCTTAGCATAGCCACGCCGGGCGCAGCCGGGCACCGATCCAGTAGAAACGTCATCCAGCCTGCCAACCAGTGAATTAATTATGTTTACACGGTAGGCTAGGCCTAATCGTGCTTTTAAATTAGATTTCTGGACCTATAAACAGTTTTACAATGTAATGCTAGATCCAAAAGATCTAGTAACGTTAATCCAAATTCTGCGACTTACCTGATCGTTCAGTTCCAGTGAGTCTGTAATGGCTTGCTTCAGCTGAGGCTATAGCAGGGCTGTCAACCCTCCCGCATTTGGAGGGAGTCGCACGCCACGACGCTAATTCTCCCGCCATCCTTCCAGCGTCAAAGCGGGATACTCCCGCCACGACGCCCTTCCTCCCGCTCTCCCGCCAAGCATGTAAATCTCCTGCTTTATGGAAAAACCTCCCTCCAAACGTGTAAAATGATAGCTTGTCAGAGATTTTTGGACTTCAAAAGAGACCCCAAAAATTGGAGGGCAGGTGAGAGAAAAAAAATCACGAATCTCCCTCCAAGCAGTTCCCCAAAGTTGACAGCCCTGGGCTATAGACACTGCACTGTGATGTGTCGCAGCTGCACTGATTTTCTGCAAAGATTGTGTGGCTGCCGTAAACCCAACTAACCTCCCCGGTGCTGTGGGCTGGCAAGGGATGGGGCTGCGCTAGATTGCTAAAAGCAGCAGAAATCTAACTTTATCGAAATTTGATAATCGAGTGTGATCGAGTGTGACTAGAGAAGGGGTATGATCGGAGCAATACTAAAGGCAATGATGATCGTTGTGATCGTTAATCAATGTCCGATACCATGTACCACCTTTTTATTTTGACAAAATTTTCTTCAGCGATAAATTATTGTAAAAATACTGTGATGCAGCGTGATCGAGCGTGATCGCAGCAATGAAGAATATCGGTGCAAATGTCAATGAGTATGCTATACTAGTATTGATCGAAGTGATTGTGAGATCGCTTTTGGTCGAATTGATCGATGAGATCGCCTTGATGCTTTTATGGGCTATAATCGGCGATATCAGCGATATCAGAGTTAAGTGTCGCCCTGTAGTGAGCTCAGTAACACGGCTTGTGTTTATATATATATACATACACCTTGTTAAAAAACAGTAGGGGGAGAGAGAGAGAGATGCGTGTGTAGCATGATGGAAGAATTTACACACATGTATAGAGAGAGCTTTAAAAAGAGAATTTGGAGTTCTGGGAATGATGAAAAATAATTTGTGAGCTTTCTCATTCCTTTGATGTCAGTTTGAAAGAACATTTTAATATAAATCTCCCTGAAAAGCATTGCTCCCAAATGCCCTCATATTCGAGAAATGACGAGAAACAACTGAAGTGTTTAGGCCGAACATCCATGCCACATGTGTGTGCGGTGCTATACATGTATACCCATTTCTGTGTGCAGTGCATGATGTACTTTTCACTGATTTCTTGACATTTTGATGATTCCAAAACCTTACAGTATACACCATTTCTTATGTAGACATGATCAACCTTTCCCAATCGCTTTGAGACATTTTCTTTCACAGTGTTATCTCATGACCAGAACTCAACTTTATCTGAAACTAGTAGAGAGAGAAAGAGAGAGAGAGGGACGGGGAGAGAGAGAGAATGAGGAAGACAGGCAAAATGGACAAAGAGTAAAAGCAGAGAAAATGTGAAGGTTGAAATTGGAAGTGATTTGCCATCTATTTGTTATTAACGTCTGACAAATGTCTGAGCGTAGTTCCTTCTCTACAAGTACGATGGGGATCTTTCACACTAGCTCTTTCTCAGGAAATGATTGTATATGTTAATAACTCTCACAAATAACAGTGTAGACATTCAGTTATGTATTGAATTGGGATTGATCTAATGTGCAATACACAATCAAACCCGGGATATTTATTTCAGTCTGGTAGATGTGGCATTTTGATGATAAAAAACATATTGTGATCAACAAGTATGAGTGACTCAATCACTTCTGAACACTTTACATGTATTATCCCCAAAACAAAACCACTTTCACTTTTGTATTACTTATCATTTAATTGTAAAGAAATATCAAAATGAACAAGGATTTTTAGTCTAGAATTTATTTGATGCCAATCAAACAAAATCTGTCAATAGTTTTCCTGAAAAGTAATTTTCCGTTTTTCCAAAGGTTGCAATTAAAAAGAAGATTGAGTTCTGGAAAAGTTGAGAAATAATTTGTGAGCTCTGTCATTCCTTTTATGCCATTTTGGAAGGACATCATTGTAGAAATTTCTCCTGAAAAGGATTGCTCTTTAAATGCCCTCATCTTTGAAATATGACGTAAAGTAGCTGAAGTGTTCGGGCCGAACCTTCATGCCAACTCTGTATACAGTCCCACATACCCATTTTTGTGTACAGTGCATGTGCTTTTCATGGAGATTGAGTCAATTTCCCAATTGCTTTGAGAGAATTTCTTTTTCAAATGTAATTTCATGACCAGAACTCAACTTTATCTTTGAGCTACAAACTGCAGCCATCATTTATATTTTTAACAAATCTACATGTAGATTTTTGTGAGTATTAGGAAACTACATGTACAGTACATCCCATGAGCCAGTAGAGCTAGTCTTAATTGATCCAGCTGCTGCTTGTTACCTATATCTTCCATAGAAACATTGACTGGTGTGAAGGGAGGATGTGAAAGTACATGCCTCCCACACGCTCTTTAATTTCTTTATTTGAGACACTGCTACGGTTTATATACACTAGGCTTATCATATGATCGCTCTTCCTTATGTTACACCCTTTATTACCTTCAGCTTTGATATTAGAAATTCATATGAGCACTGTGTTTAGATTACATTCTATCTGCATCTTGTTGGGCTATTGGCACTTACAGTTACATGGTGTTGTTTGTTAAGGTGCAGATTAGAAAGTCTGTTATGAAAGCCACAGGTTATATTCACATTATGGGATGAGTGACAGTGTTGTTGTGGGGTGATTAGGATTAATTTAAGGTTGCAGTTTATATCTTACATAACATGTACATGTATGCAATCTTAACAAGTGGTGCATTGCTGTCTGTCTGTATATCAATTTGTACATGTACATGTATGTCTTGAATGTCCTTACATGTATATCCACTAAAAGTAAAAAGGCTCAATTGCAAAAGGCTGTAAAGTATGACATGCATTGAATCAAGTACTGTACACAGTCATGTCCTGATATCGATCAGAGCAATATATACATGAAGGCTAGCTTGATCTACATGTATGAATAGAATACTGGGTATTTACATTTGAAAATTACAAAGTATAGTAAAGTAATGAAATAGTTTTTGTGTGGTACATGTAGACATGCGTGAGTGAGGAAGAAAGAAGAATGTCAGGCTAAAGCTCTTTTATATTTTGAAACAAAATCATTTTTTTTTTCACTGCATCAATAGAGTAATTAAGCTTGAATTTTGTAACAAAAGTTAGTTCCAAAGTCCACGAAAGAGAATGTTTTTTTTTTAAAGAGAGGTGCTTTTGTAGAAAATCAAGTGTGATTTTTGTTGTCTCGCCTACGTAACCAAAAAGCGAGACATACATGTAGCCGCCGCTTTTCAAAACTTTTTTTTTTTTTATTTCCATGAAACTTGCACACAAGGGTTAATAATGTGGAACAAATTTCAGGTCAAATGTCAAGGTCAAAGGTCAATTAAGAGCAATTTTGTTCCAAAAACTTAACCTGAGGTTAAGTTTTTGAATTTTTACTTTATTTCAAAAGCATTTGTTCAAATACTTTGAAATTAGGCACCATTCTTGGTTGGGATTGTCTTTATGTCACCCTCTTTCAAATGAATATCCAAATCTTGCATTTTAATCACATTAAAGGTCACCTACTGACAGTTTAACTCGGTTAAGTTTTTGGTAATTTTAGTTTTGTCTCTACATACATGTACTTGTATGTAGTATGTACATGTTTTGTGCACATGCATTTGACTTCTTTTCAAAACTTTGCTGGTGGTAGATTTCTCTAAATTGAAACAGATGGGGTACCTACAAATATAAGGGGGGGGGGGGGTAAAGTCTTGGGGCACCACCCCCAAGCGCACCTATAATGGCAAGCGCACCAATAATGGCAGTATAATTAGATTCATTTTTGCTTCTTCCCCTTTAAGCCCTGTTGCAAGATTGTAAGCAATGTTGGTAGGTATCATCTTTAGAGGAAGGAGATCTCAATTCCTTAAACAGGATACCTTGCCCCCAAGAGGGCTCAGGGGCAGCACCCCTAAAGTGCCCCTATTATGAAAATGAGATATTTTTTTAATGCATAGCTGGGTTCTAACCAATCTAGTTAAGAATAATCCTTAGGCAGAGAGGATCTAAATAATGCAAATAGGGTACTATCCCTTTAGGAGGGAGTGGAGCTGCCCCCCCCCCCCCCCGAGCCTGTGACACCAAATTGACACTTTTCATTCTTCTGTAAAACCTATTGCTACATGTACATAGATTGTAACCAAACTAGGTAGGAATCATCCTAAAGGAGAAGGACACTTCAAGTTGTTCAAATATAGTGGATCATTATCTTCAAGGGGTCTGAGGGAGGGGTAGCAACTCAAAAGTGTCCCAATGGCAGTTATTTCATGTACACATATTCTGCTTCTTTAAAACATACAGCTTGATTTCAAATGAACTTCACCATCCAATAAATCTTAGTTGAAGGGGGTTTAAGTTATACAAATGGGGTACCTGGCCCACATGGGGGGGGGGGGGGGAGGTGGCTCAGGGGCAGCACCCCTTTAGCGCCCCAACCTTTGATTTTTTCACCAAGTGAAAATTTTGCCCCGATAATTGCGCAATGCAGGCGAGACTGCTCTGGACATTTTCCTTGCTTCCCTTTCACATGCATTTCAAATTTTGCCTTTCCGTGCTGTGAGTGGGAAATCCCAATCAAGAATTTAAAGATAAAATTGAGTTCTGGTCATGCGCTTTACATTGTGAAAGAAGCTGCATGGAAGCAATTGGGAAAGGTTGATCATTCATGTCAGCATACAAATTTGTGTATACTGTGAGGTTTTGGAATTGTCATATTGACAAGAAATTGACCCAATCTCACTGAAAGGCACATGCACTAGTTTACTAAAAGAAAAAAAAAGGGAAAAAGAAAGCACATGAACTGCACACAGAAATGAGTATATGGAACTACACACACACACACACACACACACATGTGGCATCAATGTTTGGCTTGATAACTTGAGCTATTTCTCTTCATATTTCAAATATGACAGCATTTGAAGAGCAATCCATTTCAAGGGACATTTATACATTATGATATTCTTACATACTGACATATCAAAAATAATGAGAAAGCTCACAATTTATTTTTCACTTTTCCCAGAACTCCACCTTCTCTTTAAGTGCAGAATAATGTAATGATACTAAAATGGCTACGGGTCCCTTTACTGGGAAGGCATGTTCTTGTGGGATATTTCTTTATCTAATTTAACCCTTTCAAGACATTTCACCACATTTTGTGGTTTGGCTCAATAACTTTTGATTCAGAGCTCTAGAAAATATACCAGATGCATGAGTAGAAAGAGCAAAAATTTCTGCACACACTAATGTATTTTTGTTTCATGACCATATTGCGTTTGATGCCGGGAATTTTTTAAACAAGAATAAGCTTTAAAATCCTTAAATTGGCGACACATTGAGAGGTTCAAAATCATTGTTTTTCATCAAAATTGGTAATTTTCAACTTTTCAACAAATTTTTAACTATGGATATTGTTTTAAAAAACATCACACCTTATCAGAACCATGTAGCACTAAAAGAAAAATATTATTATTGCCAATTTGAAGAACAAAATGTGATCAATTTAGCCCTTATATAATTCTGGTCCTGAAAGGGTTAACAATAAATCAAGCATTATAAGTCACAATGTGACACTTGAAAGTTTATTAATGACAATTGTCCAGAAACTTGGTGGCACATTGAGGGTTAAAGGTCATGAACAATACAGCAATGGGAAGAGGCACAGTACAGTCAATTTAAAATACATTATGAAAATATGATCTTAGTCATCGTTTCAAATCACTTTTTAAAAAATTTCGAAATTATTTTTCCCTGCCATAGAAGTGCATGCACTCTCAAAAATATCTATTCAGATATAAATAGAATCTACGGAAATATATGTACAAAATGAATAGGAAAAAATATCAAATTTATTCTGATATTGCTATTATCTAGTACATGTTCATTGATTATTTTTTAGTTCTAATGGCAGACAGTATACAAATTATGAAAGACTCTTTTAACCCTTTCAGGACAGGAATTATTTAAAGGCTAAATTGATCACATTTTGTTCTTCAAATTGGCAACAATAATATTTTTCTTTTAGTGCTACATGGTTCAAATAAGGTGTAATGTCTTTGAAAACAATATACATGGTTAGAAATTTGTTGAATAGTTGAAAGAAATTGCCAATATTGATGAGAAACAATGATTTTAAACCTCTCAATGTGTTGCCAATTTAAGGATCTCACAGCTTATTCTTGTTTTTAAAATTCCTGGCATCAAACGCAATATGGTCATGCAATAAAAATGGACATAGTGTGTGCAGAAAATTTTGCACTTTCTACTCGTGCATCTGGTATATTTTTTTAGAGCTCTGGATCAAAAGTTATTGAGCCAAACCACAAAATGTGGTCAATTGTCAGTGGTCTATGTGTACAAGTACAGTTTCATAGTAGAGTGGTGCATTAATTATTTTACACATGTGTGTAGACTTGATGGATTATAATATTGTATACTTAAGTTTCAGTTTCTGTTTGCACATTTTGTAAGCATAATAATCAAATATACCTTGCACTGAGAGACTCCAGTTGAAATTATGGATTCTCTGTCAAGAAAATAGCACTATTTTTTGAGGGGCGCAGCCCCGAAGAAAGTAGTAACTACATTGTATGCCAGTCAACGAAGAATCCATAATTTCAACTGGTGCTTTGAAAAGAGTGTATGGTATATTTTATTTATATCTTACAAGAGTAAGCCTAGATAGATCTATACAAAGTAAAAACTCAATGTAGAATCAAAATAGACCTACATGTACATACACATGTGCACTGAGAAGCTTGTAACGCACAAACATTATCACAATATTGATAGCTTATAACAAAAAAGTGATGTCAAAATGTCGATATAGCGACGTCACACGATATTCATTTTTTCTTCATGGTGAAAGTATTTTATGTCATGTGAGACATTCTTTGCCAATCCTGGCACGAAAATTGTATGATGTAGGTCGGATATAATAAACTCAATCTGATAGCCATGTACATGTATGAGCAGGATATTGTTATTGGATCATCATGTATACATTTGCCATGAGGGGGATTAACAAATCTTATGTAATGTACAGTACTGGTATTGAATTACAAAATGTGTGAATTAAGTGTACATTCATGTTACAAGTCAGGTACACTTTGCACAAGTTGGGATTTATCATGGGTGGATAAACAAATTTTCTCCGACAAAAAGAACTTAAAGAACAGACAGATCTACTGTACGTGCATGTACATACTTGCGTATAGTAATCTCCTATCACCTTGTATCTTTATAACTTTAATAATAAATATGATAAATTCCGTAATTACTTGAAGGGTGTCATTGCTTGGACTAGAAATGCTTAAGAAAATTTGATTGAATCATTTTTTTACTATCAGTATATTACATGTATATAAATTAGATTGTCTTCATTACTTGATGTTTTCACACTGCAATATTATTGATGAAAATTAATGATGATTAATCCAATTGTCTATCTTTCTTTTCAGTTGGTATTTTGGGAAGTGTGCCCGTAAGGATGCAGAAAAGAAACTGTTGGCGATTGGTTTATCTAAAGGACAATTCATTGTCAGAGATGGTGAAGCTAACCCTGGTGAGAAAAGAATTCATATCAAATTTTTTTTTTTTTTGCAATTTGATTTAATTAAACATGCACCTGTATTTCAGTTTCTGATTATCTGTCTTAATGACCAGCTTCACCATTTCCATGGCTTTTAAGAAAAAAAAATGTCAGTGTCATGGTTACTTCTTAGTGCTCTGTATCTTTAACGTTCCGTTTAATACCCGAATCACACCGCCAAACCGATTCTGCGCCAATTCCACACTTACCAATTGCTTTTGCGATTTGTGGTTATGTGAATTCTTATTTGGTGTGTTGTCAGTCTGGTGTCAGTCTGGTGTCAGTCTGGTGTCAGTCTGGCGTCAGTCTGGTGTCAGTCTGGCATCAGTCTGATGTCAGTCTGATGTCAGTCTGATGTCAGTCTGTTGTCAGTCTGTTGTCAGTCTGTTGTCAGTCTGGTGTCAGTCTGGTGTCAGTCTGGTGTCAGTCTGCCTGATGTCAGTCTGATGTCAGTCTGTTGTCAGTCTGTTGTCAGTCTGGTGTCAGTCTGGTGTCAGTCTGGTGTCAGTCTCATTGATGTAACTGAGGTATACAGTGTTTGACTCTAAAGAATTTATTTCCCATCATTATACCATACCTCCAGAAAGAGATTTTTAGTTGCTTTACACTTATTGTGTCATATTGTAACATGACAATGTTAGTCTTTGAATTTTTTTTGCCTTGAGTTAGTTTTTCATTGTGCATAAACCCAAGATTGAATTGAATTGAAATGTAATGTTGTATGATTGTTTCAGGTACCTATTCTTTATCAGTGAGAGATAATGATCCTCAGAAAGGAGATCATGTTAAGCATTACAGAATACGGAAGATGGACGGAGGTAATGGTTTCTTTATTACACAACGAAGTGTCTTTCCAACACTTATAGAGCTTGTTCGTCACTACCAGAGTAAGTATAGCAAGGTTGTTAAACTGTGATTAAAGACCTACATTTAAGCTTAATATTAAAGGCCTGTATTATCAAGAGCTGCCTGACTAGGTTTGAACACCACCAGATTGGGTAGATTTAGTCCACACAATTTTCATGTATGGAGTGCTAGATGTTGACATCTTCATCCTGTAGACCTGTGATCTTTATAGTTCAAGGAAAAATCAATTGGTAAGATTGCTTTCCTATAACTGAATCATTGATTTTGTTACAGATCATAACTAAGTGTTACACTTGGCAGTCCATAGGAAAATAATATTTGGCGACCAATTGAAGCTAATGGTCATTTATTCCATGAAAGTCAGTTTCTAGTTCTTACATATATATTCAGTATGGAGTTTTTATAAAAGGTATTTTTAAAAATAAACTAATAATTTCATTTTGGTTATCTTGCAAAAACAACAACAAAAGTCAATAAAAAAAAGTTACATGACTTCTATAAATTAGTACATGTATGTTCCAAAAAATAAATTCTGCAATCTTCAAGAGAGAATCTGCAGTACATTGAGTCTTTCACAGAAAGGCCCATTTCTCTGCCTGGACCAGAAACAGCAGGCTGGTCTAGCCTTTCCAATTTATCATAACATCCTTTTATAAAATTAACCCAATTCAAACTGGTAATATCATTTTGGCCTGCAAAAAGGATAAAGTTACGTTAAATCTCTATCTCTATATCTCAGTGAACGTTGATGGCCTGTGCTGTATCCTGACCAAAGCTTGCCCCAAGGAGAACCCTAACACCATCGGTCTTGGTAAGGACCGATGGGAGATCCCACGGGAATCACTCAGGATGACCAAACGACTCGGTCATGGACAGTTTGGTGAGGTGTGGGAAGGTATGCATTCTACTATTCTACTATCCTGCTAATTTCATGGTTGCACGATACATGTACACGCTCAGATGTTTTTTGAAGGTTGATATTTGCATCGTGGAATAGATATTGTTGATGAGGTTTACCGTTCACCATGTGTGTAAGTCCTGAGAAGGACTGTTGGGTTAGAGGAGGATAATAGAGCAAGTAGAGAAGAGAAGATATAATAGAGCGAGAGAGAGAAGAGGAGTACAGAGATTCTTTCTTGAAAAGCTGAAGTCGTGAAAAGGACTAGTAAACCAGATGACAGGAGGTGAAGGTGCTCGTCGTTTCAGATAGCTGGACTGTCCGCCTTCAGGAGAGAGGCGGTGGCAGGCGGAGCAGGGTATGTGTGGTGGGAATGCCGACTTAGAGGGAATGAGTGGGCTGGTGCGATTGGCGACATGTGAGTGGCAAGGTTTTGGCGGGTAAACTGGGGAGATGGGTCTGGTGGTCTAGTGCGGACATGGTGTTTTTTTTGCGTGGGCGGAGGTTGCAGCGGGAAGTCCTAGTGTGTGTTGTTGGGAAGGTGATGGGCTAATTGTTGAGTGGGTTGGTGGCTATTGTGTCTGGGGTGGGTTGGCAGCAGAGGCGGGGATGAGGGTAGGGGTGAAGTAGTAGTCTCTGGTGACCTGCTCTGGTGTCAGTTACTCCACACTCAATTTCTAATACTAACCACAACCCTTGACCTAACACTATCCTGAACCTAACCCAATCCTAAAATACATGTCCTCTGTAAATCTTAATCTCAGTGCTAACCCTATTATCTCTACTGACATAAGTCCTGGAGCAGTAATTTTCAGAGTATGTGTCACATCAACTCATTCCTATTTGCCTTTTGTTAATGAAAAAGAAGCATGGGCTGTTTGGGGGTGACCATACAAAAAACATTCCTCATGACTCTTAGCCATCTTTGCCCTTGGCTTGCACCCCTCTATCAGGGATGGTAACATTTCAAGTGGTAACAAGAAACATTAAGTGTGTTCTTTTGCTGTGAAGACTTTGCTTCTCTGTATGTTAATATTGTATACTTGTTGTATTGACTGTGCAATACTGGTTGAAAGCAAATTACCAACTCTGTTAATGTATCTTTGCCCCTGTCTTACACCCTAGGAGTATGGAATGGTAACACACAGGTCGCTGTCAAGACTCTCAAGGAAGGAACCATGTCACCAGCAGCTTTCCTGGCTGAAGCTAACGTCATGAAGAAAGTCAGACATGAACGTCTTGTACAGCTCTATGCTGTATGTTCAGACAGAGTAAGTGACTACTTAACATGAATGTTTTGTACAGCTCTATGCTGTATGCTCAGACAGAGTAAGTGACTTCTTGACATGAATGTCTTGTACAGCTCTATGCTGTATGCTCAGACAGAGTAAGCAATTTCTTAGATCAGTATAATCAAGGGACAATAACCCTTTGGACTACCACTCCCAAACTGATTAACACTGGGGAAGTTATCCCTCTAGAATGAGAAAATGGGTGTTAAAGGAGGACTAGCAGCAGTACCCGTGGAAAAATTCCACGGGTGCTAGCCAGGGAAGTATGGATTGATTTTTGCGAACACATCTTCTTTGGAACAATGTTGAAATTATTACTGTTTTAAATTGTGGCTTATTAAAATTATATTGAATGGGATAAACATATTACAATGTTTTTGTTACCAAATAATCATATTCAAACTATATGTTTTCAAATGATAGGTTAATATGTGTACATGAATATCATGTATTTTTTTAATTAATAAGACAAATGCTTAATAATTATGGTTCTATGGGTAATGGTTTCTAAAAGAAATATTTTGTAATTTTTGTTTTTCATCTAAGTTAATTTTTAGTTTCTCTTGTATTTATCTTAGATTCTTTTAGTATTGTTTTATTAGTTCAAGTGAATAATACATGAAATATTAAGAGAAAAATAAGTTTAAGATTACAACATTCTTACTATAGAATATGTCACATGCTTTTTTTGAAAGTGGTGATTATGTATAATACACTTTTGCTGATGAGAGAGATTGCATATCTACTGTTTTTATGTAGGAAATAACAATATAATTATTTCAAAACTTGTTTCCACGTGAAAATCACTGGCCATATACTGTGAAATTAATCTTATTTTATTTGAGCTAATGCCTTTTAACTTCCATGAAGATTGTTTTATGTTTGTGTGTTTATTGAAGCAAATTTTTTACCTGTCCTTTCCCACCACGTTCTCACAATATCACCTAAGGAGAAACGTGAGCGAAGGTGCCTGATGCCTAAACATATGAAATTCTACCGTGCCATCCATTACATTTTTTTGTAATGAAACATGATTTGCAAAAGTCATAATCCAATTTACTCACGTACCCCTGCAATATTTGAAACCCCAGATAAAATTGTGAATCGACCACTTAATAATAATCTGTGGACAATTATGGATGGTGAGTGCAGGCTCTATCCCCTTATCATGCCCCCTCCCCTCCCTTCACTCCAGCCAGTGGCGTATAGAAAGGTTCCACTTTCTTTGGGGGTGATTTCATTTTTTCTACAATGAACAAACTGTTAATTAATGCCCACCCCCCCCCCCCCTCCGCTTTTTACGCCCATGAATCCAGTGATTACATTTTTTGTACAATAAAATAAAATTGATGCACTCACATATGCCCCATCAGTGGCGGATCCAGGGGGGGGGGGGCCTGGCCCCCTCCCCTGGGGGAAAAAAAGACAGCCCAAAATGCTGATTTTTTTTTTGTTGCTTGTGAGAATAATGAGGGAAAACTGGAACCCATAAAATCTGGTAACCCCCCCCCCCCCCCCCCCAATGAGCGACTTTTGGAGGGCTGGAGAAACAAAATAAAAATTCTTGGAGGGCTGGTGAATTTTTTTTTTCTTCACTTATACTCCCCCCCCCCCCCCCCCGATGAGGGACTTTTGGAGGGCTGGCGAAAAAAAATTCATGGAGGGCTGGCCAATTTTTTTTTTTTCACTTACCCCCATCCCCCCCCCCCCCAGCTATCTATGAACATGACTCCAGTGATTTCATTCAAATTTTTCTACAATGAAGTTAATCATATCCCCCATCAACCACTGCACACCCCCCCCCCCCACCCCCACCCCGCTATCTATGCCCATGACTCCAGCATACTCTATTAATTCTTCAAAGGATTAACCATTAACGCCCCTAGCACATGTTTGCCCCTGAAACTGAAAGAGTGAATATTGTGGCCAACTTTCATCAGCACTATTATTAACGAATTAAGCTTGATCTATAGTCTTGAGCCTCTTTCACACCGGGCCTGCGTAGAGTTGCGTTGTGCGGCGTACCGAGTACGCCAATTACGTGCAGGACCGGCGTAGTCCCTGCGTATGTTTTGCATAGGCTGCCGTACGGTGGCGTATGGTTGCGTACCCTGTGCATAGGCACCGCGTACCTATGGCATATGCAATTGGTGTACCTCCGCGTAGGATTACGTATAACATGCGTATGGTTGCGTTCGAATACGTATAGGTCTGGCGTAAAGGGTACGTAGGTTTGCTTATGCTGAACCCACACTAAGCAAAAGTACACAACACTACGCCCTTCCTTACGTAACTCTACGGTAGTGTTGCGTAGACTTGCGTAAAACTGCGTACTTTCTGCGTGACGCGTCCAGTGCTCTTTAAACATGTTTAATTTTTTGCGTCCATCTCGCGTACCCCTTTGCGTCCCTCGGCGTATTTCCACGTAGGCTAACGGAGGCACTGCTTGGGGCAGAGTAAGCTCGGCATCGTCCGTACGCCACACTACGCAACTCTACGCAGGGCTGGTGTGAAAGCCCCTTTATTACGCGCAGGATCGGCGTAGGCTGGGGTATTGTTGCGTACCCTGTGCATAGGTACCGCGTACCTACAACATATGCAATTGGCGTACCTACGCGTAGGATTGCGTATAACAGGCGTAGGGTTGCGTACGTATACGTAGGTCTGGCGTAAAGGGTACGTAAGTTTGCTTATGCTGAACCCACAATAAGCAAAAGTACGCAACACTACGCCAGCCTCAAAGGATTTTTCGTCAGACTGGTGTATGATAGCGTACTATAGCGTAGGCATGGCGTACAGTAGCGTAGTGTTTTTATACTTGCGTAAAAACTGCGTACTTTCTGCATGCAGTGGTCTACGACGAAAGTACGCGAAAAAATTAGACATGTTAATTTTTGGGGTCCATCTCGCGTACCCCTTTTTGTCCCTCTGCGTATTGCCACGTAGGCCAGCATAAGCTCAGTGTAGGCGATACGCCGCACTATGCAACTCTACGCAAGCCCGGTGTGAAAGCCCCTTTAGGTCTAAAATGACAGATCTACATAGACAGAAAAATCCGTCTGGTTTCAAAACACACATACTTTTTAAATAGACTCTGCTCTCACTGAGCAGATTCCGGAATTATTTTTTTAGAGTAATAAAATGGATGTAGAATCTACTCTAATATACGGTATGAACTATGATGAATTAAATATCATCAAATTTTTAAAAATGACGATATTCGACCTAAACTGTTTCCAGTCTTGAAATAAGCAACCCGGTGAGGAATTTACTGCCGTTTTAGAATTCAAATTGATGTAGAATCTACTCAGATATACGGTGAATTTATCATCAAATTCTAACTGTAGCATTAAAAAAACAGAAGATAGTCAACTGCTTCCAATCTTGGAATAAGCAGCTCAGTATTTACTGCCGGACTCCTGATCCTCCCTCGAGTTCAGCCATGCAGCCATCCCAGCCTCAGAGAGCGGGCGCTGCCGTGACCGAACACGACAAACGACAAAGAGAAGAATTTCATGCAGATAAAATAGGACAAAGGAAGTCCATAAATACAGTTTCCAACAATTTGTTAGATCTAAAGAATGTCACTCACGTCCAAAATCAACCTTAGAATGTATTTGTAAGCTCGGGAAACCGTAGTCAACTCATGTTGAGTGCATGTGTGTACAGTACATACAAATTGCATGCATAATATGCATTGTCGCGTCGATCGCATATATGCATTGCATTGAAATTGCATCGCAGTACGTGGGTGCTACTCCTATGGTGTACTTATCACAAAGTGTACTATGAAACAATGAAATACATACGTACACATACCACGGAGCTCTACCGAGGCTGACACTGTGGGACAACCCCCATGCCATCGTTATTTTCTTACGGGGGTTCCCCCCGGTAAGAGCAAGTTTAGCAAGATGGCTAACGCGAGTCGTCTAACACGGTCGCACAATGCAAGTTGATACTCCTCGTGCACAACGTTGTTCGTCACTTGCCATGCTGTGCCTGTGATGGGCCGTAATGGGAGTCGTCACTTGCCATGCTGTGCCTGTGATGGGCCGTAAGGGAGGTTGCACGGCTGACGACACCGCCGTCGTGCCAAGGAGTTATCACAGAACTCCTTGGTCGTGCGAGGTATCCACACGGAAAGCAGCCGTTCCTTCGGCCTGCCCGTCCTCCCCAATCCCCCAAATCACGTTTATGGACGTCGACGGCGACGACGGGGTCGACGTGGCACGCGGACTACGGGTTACACGACCTGTGGAATTATGCCACCGATCCCGCGCCACGGCGAGGGCGGACACGGCGGGGGGAAAGAGTTTTTGCTTCCACAAAAAACGGCCTTTTACGGTTTTGAGTATTAATATATAGATGCTGTGTGAAGGGGAAAGGAGTGACAGGGAGACTTGTTTACCTCTGTCACTTGTAGGACCCAATATCAGGTATTGATCTTGGTAAGAAGGAGAATGTGTCCCCCTGCTATTTAGACAAATGCCATCCAGATGATTTGACCCACAGACAACAAGTGATTTAGGGTTATTACTACCTGGATGACGGCATCCCTCTTCCAGACAATTACCCCCTCTAGATTACCCAAAGAAATACATGTACACCCCTCTTCCAAAAGTACATACCCCTCTTGCAGACAAACATACCCCTCTCTAAGATGATTATCCTCTAGCCAATAATTCACCTAGGATGATTAGCATATAGACCATTTTTCTGTACCTCTTGGTTGAATACCCCCCAAAACATGTACACGTTTGCCAATTGTCTCTGTATTCATTATAATCCATGTGTTTATATGTTTTGTTTTCTAGGAGCCTATCTACATTGTGACTGAACTGATGTCAAATGGAAGTTTATTGGACTATCTCAAGGATGGTAATGGCAAAGACACCAAGCTTATGACACACGTTGATATGGGTGCACAGGTGAGAAGCAAAGGTCTACTACAGGGCTTCTTAACCTTAACCCTTAATGTTTGCGCCGCAAGCTATTATGACTTTATCGTCTAGAGTCTTACGCATCTTTTGATAACAATTTTTAAAAAAATTTTGACCAACGGGTACCGCGCAGCTTCAACAGTCGTTGGGCTGTGTGCGGTCAAAATGAACATTTCTCCATTTGTATTGAACAGAAGTGTCATTACGTAGATATTTGAATAATTAATTAGCGATGATTTAAAAACCGATTTAGATATAGATATAGATATGACACTTATTCATCATAAGATCATTATCAGCAGGCCTTCATTTTTGAGGAGCGCGATCGCGCTGGCGCTCCTACTGCGCTCCTCAAGCCATAGTCAGGAGCACTAACGACAGCGCTCCTTATTTTTTTTCCATAGTAGCCTACATATTAAAACCTCTTCTGTAAAAACAATGTCATGTTAGAGTGCTTATTACGAAAACAAAACAGTGCTTTATTACGAAAACAAACCATCAGTGTTCCCGGCCCGACCATAGTCGATGCCCGACTCACAACTCACGTAGCTTCACGTCACGTACCGCATCGTATACCACCGGCACCGGGCGCCAGGCCCAGTCCTATGCTAAAGCTACGCAGGTCCAGCTACGCACCATACAAATCACATACACGCCAATGCGACGCGTTCAAATTGGGGTAAAATACACAGCAATACACACAGCCAATATCAATATCAAGATTTGCATTCATTTATTGCATGTGCGTAGCTTTAGGACCTCTCATTTTTCAGAACAAAATTTTGACACCGGGATTGATATCGACCTGAAAGAAGATATGCGTTCTTGACATTTGGCCGCAAATCAACTTTAGAATATGTAGAATCGGGATATGGAAATGAAATTTGTACAAACCACTGATTTTTATGACTTTCTAGCTGCTGAAAACAAAGTGCGTAGCTTTAGGTCCCCCCATCATACATTCTCCGAAATATTCATTATATTGTGACCTCACCAGCGATGTCAGCCAATAAATAATGTCGACTTAAACTAGTATTTGCCATTTCGATACTTCATTCACGCGATTGGGCCAGAATTAACACCAGCCGCCAACTAGCCAGCTGCTTTTGACCAATCAGATCCCGCCATTCCTCGCCCATTCATAAAAGTTTGCTCATAAATTGATTACTAGTACTCGTCCAGCTTCGTAATCTAGGTCTAAACATGCACATCCACGCCATGAGTAATTTTTGGTTAAATTTAATCCACCTTTGTGAATTCGGGCCATATGCATAGTCAAAGAAGGTTAGCTATCAAGGCCTCGGCTGATTCGATCGATGGGATCGCTACTGCGCATCGCTACTGCGCATATCCACGATCGTGTTTGTAAACAACTTGGAGCAGAACAACTCGACTTGAAAAATCATTTTCCACCGAAATCATCGCCAAATCGTGAAATCAAAATCATTTTACGGAATTTCAAATTCACGATTTGGTAATGATTTCGGTGGAAAACCCATGATTTTTCAAGTCAAGTTGTTCTGCTCTGTGTTGTAATGCAGACCCAATCGCTGGGATATGGATGCGCAGTACTGATGCGCAGTAGCGATCTCATCGATCGAATCAGCCCAGGCCTCAACTTCTTTATGTTTAAGTTAGACCTAATGTTAGATTATGAAACTGGACCTATTTCTAAAATGTTTAGATTTTCTAACCATTTTCAAAATAGAATATTGTCAGAATGAATTATAAAATACAAATATTAATAAGATTACAAACAAGTGAAGCCTATATCCAACAAGAATAATTGTCAGACTCAGAGTAAAAAAAAAAAAAAACTGTCAAGTAAACCCCTAATAATTTTCCACATTCAACGTTACTGATTTATTTGCATGAAGAAGAAGAAAATACTTTTCAGTATTATAAACAAAAATTATCACAGTGGGGTTAAGGAGTTGGGTTTGGACTGGAGGGTTTTTTTTTTTTTTTTTTTTCCTTTTTCTAAACCACTTTGGGGGGGGGGGGGGTTGCCAGAATTTTGATTGTCCACATTCATTTGTAATTTCACATTTAGAGGGTAAAAATGAATGTGGATGATCTTTCAGAAATTTCCTGAAATTGGGAGCATTTAAAGTTACAATTGACCATGGGTCATGATGAAGACGAAGACAAAATCACAGTAAATAAAACAAATGCAAGGTTGAAAAACATTTTTTAATTGTTAATGGTCATCATTTATTTGTGTTTCACAGAATAATCAATAGGTACAGTATTGCATTACAATTTTATGGAAAATTGACATTTTAGCACCTTTTATTAAATTGAGCTCCTCAAAAAGCACAGGAGAGTGATTTTAAGGAGCTCAATTGAGCTCCTCGAAAAAATAAGGAGTGTGATTTATGGAGCTCCACCAAATTCTAAACGTGAAGGCCTGTATTAGAATCCACCCCCTCTGGCTGAGAGAGCACCAAAATAACCTGGCCTCTTTAGGGTTAAAATATTGTTCGACACAACATGGAAATTGCTTTAAAAAACCACCACTGCTAACTAAAAAAGAATTCTTGTCTAAAATAGCTGTGTTCAGCTCAAAGGCTCCTAAGGTAGGTTAGCGAAATGTGATGATGCGTACGAACATGGGAAAGATGCATATGACCAAATTATTTAAAATCATAATTTTATTATATAGAGTCTTTATGTTTCGCTAAGCTACCTATTAAAGCATTCTATCTGTTCTGTGTGATACCGAAATGTGCAGCGCACTATGCTTATGTCATTTTACATTGCGACGGCAGTTATTTTGAGACGTTTCACGGCATCAAATGGGGAATGAGGCATTTACTGTTACTTAGTGGTCTATTTCAATTTCCTCTCTCCTGATGTAGGAGGAAGGGGAAACAAGTTAATGTTGCAAAACTGATTTAATAATTCACAAACTCTTAGAAATTAGTTCTGTGACATATCCTAAAGGTATTTACTTTTGACATTTTCATTGTCTGTGGTTAAGTGACCCATTTTCTGAGCTTTTCTTTAGCCATATGATATTAAACATAAATACAATATTAACACTTTTGTTGGTGTGTGCAGCTTGAACTGCTTACATCACAGGACCCTAGGGAAGAACAGTAGCATTATTTAAATGCCATTATATACATGTACCTACATGTATATGACTTACCATCTACATTTGTATATTTGACCTTTTTGATATTTTTATAGGAATTAAAAAAATAAAAATAAAACCTGGGAAGGTTAAAGATTGCAAATTAGTAACACTACCTTCATCACAATGCCTTCCTGGAATTAATGGCACAATTCATATATATCATATCACCTGTACTTTTTAAAGGAACCAGGAACTTGGTGCTCTTTTTTTGATGAAGAATATCCTGTTTCTTTTTCCTTGTTGTTAGATTGCAAGTGGTATGGCATACCTTGAGTCGATGAACTTTGTCCATCGTGATCTTGCTGCAAGGAATGTTTTGGTTGGTGAAGGTAACGTGGTCAAGGTAGCTGACTTTGGTCTAGCTCGGCTGATTGAAGAGGATGAATACATGGCGAGAGTGGGTGAGTCCCAAACATTATTATTATTCAGAACATGATGTAGATATAGGGTAATACATGTATGTAGAATCGTCAATTCTTAGGACGTCATGATTGGAACAATGGATTAATCCCATCGATTAATCCCATAGATTAAAACTCAGACTTTTGTCATTTTGTAAGATGTTTTTCTAAGTACATGTTCTAAAGTTCCAGTTAGTATTTATGCACTCTGTTTTTCAAGAACATTCTTCACTTCATGTACAGGGAAAAGTCAACATGATGAGGTAACTGTAAAAACAAGGGAAATCCTTCAGTCCTGATGGCCTTGTTACATCACTTTCCCCCTGTAAATGTATTTCTAGGAGGTTTTATTCTTTCTCCACAGCTTGCCCAAACAGAATGTTGACTTTAAATTTATTACTAAATACATATACAAGCTGGCAATAACAGAAAAGAAAAAAAAAAAGAAGAAAGAAATTGATGAACTGAATGAAGAATCAGCACCCTTATTAAGCTGACAAAACTTGGTAATGGTTCCATAAAAGCCATATGGAAGCGATGAACTCAATTTATTAATCATGTCAAGAATATATTCACACACATGCTCGCATTTATCAATTTTTTTTTGCTTAATTCCTTCCCAGGTGCCAAGTTCCCAATCAAGTGGACAGCCCCAGAAGCCGCCCTTCATGGTAGGTTCACCATCAAATCAGATGTATGGTCCTTTGGAATTCTCCTGACAGAGATTGTGACTTTCGGTCGCATCCCATATCCTGGTGAGTGATGACACAGATTACTCTTTGATAGAATTGATATTGTAAGTCCAGAAACTTTTTTCAGCAGGGAACTTTCATGAAATTCGCGTCTGGTCCAGATAAACAAAAGTGTTCATACCCAAAAATAAATGGAATGAGAACACTTTCAATTCTTGCAATTCATAAGAGCATCTTGTCACAAAAAGAAACAATAACATTTTGTGAAAGTTTTGGGTTATACAGTAGTTTAATTTTCACAAATGATGATTGTAACAGTTATAACATGATGATGGTGATGGTGGTGGTGATGATGATAATGACTATGGTGATACTAATGACAACAATGATTGCCTCTTTTGTAATGTTACTTCAGTTCATAAATATTTGCCTCTTTTATTATGCATTAGCTGAAGGAAGATTTGCAACACTTTATGCATATAGAATCATCATAACAATTAGTCATACTCAAGCAGATTGAAACAGTATGACATACAGTTGAAACTCAGTATAAAGAGATCTAATATTACAATATTCCTGCTATATAACAAGGTATTTTTGATGGTCCCAAGGAACTCATTATACTGAGTTTCCACTGTACTCTATCTGAAGAGAATTAGAAGGCATAATTTTTATTGTGACTTCTGGATTTCTTTCTATCCTAGGAATGACAAATCGTGAGGTGCTAGATCAAGTAGACCTTGGGTACCGTATGCCTAAGATGCATCATTGTCCAGACTCTCTCTATGAGATCATGTTGAAATGCTGGCATAAGGATCCACAGCAGAGGCCAACCTTTGAGTTTCTACACTTCTGCCTCGATGATTACTTTGTCTCGACTGAACCCAACTACAAGGAGGCGGATTAACTTTGATTGTCTCTTGAATGGACATTGTCTTATTAAGAGTTGCGAGTTGTCTTCTAAATGGAAAATGCCTGTTGAGATATACGTGTATGTTCCACAGTCTGATTTTCTCTTTACCCATTGATGATTGAATTCTATCATTCCTCATGGCCTAATACAGCAATCACCCGCTTCCTGTAGCTGATAGGTTAAATGGGCATTGTCCACAGAGGCTTACCATCCCATTTCCCTGTGGCGTTCCAATGGGCCTTCTGATTAATTGATTTCTTAAAGGTCATGTAAAGTTTTGGTAAGCCCTCAAAAACTGTTCGTCAGATTTCTTCAATTTTTGTTGATAAATAGCAAGATACCAGCAATACTAAGACACTGTGAAGATTTCACCTCCTAAACATTAATATTAAACAAATAAGAGGCAAAAACTAATTTATGTGCCGGGACAGGGACGTAAAATCCCAACAAAAGGCAGCATGTGCTATACACTGTACACACACGTGTATAAAACCAATGATGAGTAGCTACACACAGTGCACACACGCTGTCTCTACGCGAAGCCCCAAGACTGCTATGCGGGGAGCCGTCGGGGTGGAAGGGTCCTAGCCTAATGGCAGTGATCAAGCATTCCTTACAGATATTTACACTGAAATTCACCAGAAATCATAGATGGAATACTAAATGATCTCCTACAGACATCTTCTGATACAAGGAGAACAACATGAGACTATATTTAACATGTTTCTTTCCAATTTCTTTTTTGCTACCAATACTGTACATGAGCTTTAATAAATAGACATGTTTGGAGAGATTCGTGACTTTATCTACAGTCCTTTTGTCTCTCACATGGACAACCTCCAGAAAGAGTTAGGATCCCATCTTTCCTTGGTGTTCCCACAGCCCTGTTGTCTATTGAATAGATATCCACTTGAATTATAGACAACATTTTTCTCATGGTGTTTGTGTCATCTATTCTCTTTTTTATGATAATGCTGAGTAGTTGGATCTCAATTAATTTCAGCTCACTCGTGTCCTATAATAATAATGATAAGAATAAAAATATTTATGTACATAAAAATGTTTTGTAAAAAGTGCTAGAATATGTAAAATTTGACCACAAATATAATGAAAATAATATCAGTTTTAGCTCTGTCTCTTCATGCACTTTGCCAAATTAAGTTTTGCCCTGAATTTCATTTTCTTCTTTCCCCTGTCTGGGTGTGTATGCTGTTGAGAATTACCATACAACTATAGACAAGTGTGGTCAATTAATCTGTTGTAATAATTCCAGGGTGCTAAGTGTTGGAATAATTTGATAGTTCTACACATCTAAGTAGTTCACATGTCAATGTTATTGCTGTAGCTCGCAACCGAAAATCTTGGCCGGGTTTGGCTTGTTGAATTCTAAAAATCCTTACAGGGTTCTGGACTGGTCCAGTAATTCTTTAAGGAATACAATTAAATCGATCAGCAAAATTTTAAACCTGGTATAAATATCTGTTCTTTTCCTTAGAGGGTTTCTCAACACATACTGGTATTACAGTACATTCTAGGCAGACATGTACATAGACACACAAATATATTAGACAAATACCTTTTCTGAGTGATAAAAGATGACAAATAGTGAACTTTTTAACATCTTTTCTACTGGCTCGGCTCGAAACCTTTAGTCTGGTTAGTTTGAGACTGGTTCTGGTTGCGAGCTACAGCACTATCCAATATAATTTTCAAGAAACAAGGAATTCCTATTTCATAGAATTCAAGTGAAGAAGAAGACATGAAGAAAGTCAACCAGACGGTGAGCTCTACATGAACTTACAGCAAAGGTGTTATACATTGAATAATGTTAGCTAGAGATAATGAGATGCATTGAATTTGAAGTTGGCTTCATCATGAGAAAATGAAACTTGATTTTTGACATATTTCTTCATCTACTAATCATGCAGACAATGTGAGCTTTAATTAGGTTTCCTGTGAAAGTGATTAAAAATCTTCGCTAAACTGTGTTCAATGATTAAAGTCACATCAAGATATTTATTAGACGTTTATAGTATCTTATCCTAAGAATCATTTATATACAATGTATGATAACATTGTCATCAGCAGTATACAATATACTTAATACATATGTGTTGTATGTTTCATTTTACTATTTGATCAGAGGTACTCAGTTTTTTTATACTTGGTTTAATAGAAGAAAATTATTTTTGTACGCTGTTGATGTGAATACTCTCATTACCAATATTACATTCCCTCTCTTTGTTTTTGTATTTCTAAATAGTACTCTGCTTCAACTCTCTATCTACTTGTTGAGACTAAACACATAAAACAGTCACTGTTACAGTAACAGTAGTAATTCAAAAAACAATCATGTATTGAAGTAAATTCAAAGGATTGGAGATGTATATTTCAGGAGCTTTTTAGCTGCATGCTATGTAAATTAGGTTTCCTTTAAATATCATGCAAATTGGTAATTCAGTGGAAAGTAAACAGGAGTATGTGTGAAATTTTGATGTTGAAAATATCTACAGATCTTTCATATTTTTTCAATGAGAGAAATTAAATCAGAGAAATTACCTCTATTTTGAATGATGTTTGGTACATTTTCAAATACTTAATTGTATACTACAGCTCTACCTGCAATTGATGTTGTTAGTGTGGACAGATCTCTAAGATTTGTAAGGTGTGACATAGTTTTTTGTTTTCTCTTACACCCATATGTGCCATGTTAAATCTTCTCTATGTAGGAATAGTTCTCTGGGAATACTATGACCTTTGACCCATTCCCCCGTGTTCTATTTTTCTTTATCTACCTACTTGTAGTGTATATAATATATCTTTTGCAACTATTTGTCTATTTTCATTGATTTTCAAGTACCTAGAGCTTTCTACAAAGATCTTTGTACAGTGCATTTTATTTTATGTGGAATGAAACACGTCTAAGGTGCGTTTTTTGATAATTAATGATTGTGTTCATACACCTATGCACATACATTGTATTACATGTGTACATTGTAAGCAGAAATGACGTTGCCTTTACTATATACATGTACATGTATGAAACAAAGATCAAGTGATGTCATAATGGTTATAGTTGACATTGTGATGTCATTGAAAATCTCTTAATTGAACGTAACCTGATAAAAAGTAATGTGAAAAAGTAATGTGAAAAATTTGTTTAAAACATTTTTCTTCTATATAGTTCATTGTGTTTTTTAATATGGTTTTGTTGTTCTTTTTGAACCTATTATCTTTCTTCAGTAATGCTAGGTTTCACATTCCCAATTGCACTGTGAATTATATGCTTCATCAGCTTCATGAACAATATTCAAGAAACAGAGATAAGAGTTTTAAAGAAATATTTTACATTCACGAAAAAGAGTATTTTCAATACAGGTAAATTTCCCTGGAATTTACCATTTTTTTGAAGATTTTAACCACATTTTACATGTACAAGTATGTGCACTTATTACTTGATGTAGGATCTAGTCTTCTCTATAGTATGAGCAGGTAATGTAAATAAAATACACTTTTTAAAATGTCACTGATAACAATTGAATATCATCAAATCATATTTATGTAAATAAAAACAATAGCTATGAAGAGTAGAGTAACAATATCAGTGAAAGGTACTTCAAAATTTGCTTCCATTTTAATTGTTTGATTGATATCAAACTACATTACTATACATCTACATATGAACAACCAAAAATGAAGAGGGACAATTGTTTGTGTAGCCAGGTATTCTGATGTTTTGTAGTAATCTAACCTTAACCCTTTCAGGACAGGAATTATTTAAGGGCTAAATTGATCTCATTTCGTTACTCAAATTGGCAACAATGATATTTTTCTTTTAGCGCTACATGGTTCTAATAAGGTGTGATTTCTTCGAGGACAATTTATATGGTTAGAAATTTTGTCGAAAAGTTGAAAAAATTGCCAATTTTGATGAAAATAATTATTTCGAACCACTCAATGTGTTGCCAATTTAAGGAGTTCAAAGCTTATTCCCGTTTTTAAAATTCCTGGCATCAAACACAATATGGTCATGCAATAAAAATGGACATAGTGAGTGCAGAAATGTTTTGCTCTTTCTACTCATGCATGTGTTATATTTGTTGAGCTCTGAATCAAAAGTTATTGAGCCAAACCACAAAATGTGGTCAAATGTCTTGAAAGGGTTAAAATGTCATCATGTATACATGTACCAGTGATATACATGTATATTTGATAGATGCTTTACTAGGAGTTCCAGAAATCTTTTCCCTTACATCTTCTCTTGCCAAACTGTGAGATGTATAGTATAGGAGAAAACGTAGTATAATTTGTCATTAACAAGTCATGGTGTAGCTGACAAAAGGGTGTTATATCATGTGCGCATGCCATAAAGCAAATTTCTGGTAAAAACGTGCTTCAAAGATTTTCATTGTTCTATACACGTTCTACCATTTTTTAAAACATGACAGGGACTTCTCTCTTCATCAACTATTAAAAAGTGAAAATGGATGGTAACTACCTAATTTTAGTAGTTTTATATAAAATAGCACATATTTTTGAAGTTCTGGGTTTTTCAATACTAACGACCTCCTGCTTAACCTAACAGGGCATTTTAGCAAAACGGCGCAACGCACTTACGTTCTTCTACCAGCTGCATGACAAACTCATCTATTGAGAGCACAAAGGGTGTTAACTCATAGGAGCTTGGACTCTTATAAAGAGTTAACGTCCTTTTGTCTCTAAGAGTTCAGTGTTAGGAAAGTGTAAGCCCTTCATAATGATCTTTATAATACAAATAGATGTAATCCTTGGTACATGTACATGTATTAACCCTTTCAGGACAGTGATTATTTAAGGGCTAAATTGATCACATTTTGTTCTTCAAATTTGCAACAATAATATTTTTCTTTTAGTGCTACATGGTTCAAATAAGGTGTAATGTCTTTGAAAACAATATACATGGTTAGAAATTTGTTGAATAGTTGAAAGAAATTGCCAATTTTGATGAAAAACAATGATTTTGAACCTCTCAATGTGTTGCCAATTTAAGGATTTTAAAGCTTATTCTCGTTTTAAAAATTTCTTGCATTAAACACAATATGGTCATGGTGTGTGCAGAAACCTTTTCTCTTTCTACTAATGCATCTGGTATATTTTTTAGAACCCTGAATCAAAAGTTATTGAGCCAAACCACACAATGTGGTCAATTGTCTTGAAAGGTTTAATAATTGTGGAGAGTGTTTCACTTTTGTGAATCCTTGACTATGGTATTCAGTTAGATTACAGTGAAGTAGGATAGTAGTTTGCCGGTGAATGGAATCAGAGTTTTTCTTACATTCCATCTATTAGTATCGATAGTAATACAACTTGTGAAATAAACATTGAAATTTATCTTGATCACCTAGTCATCTCTGACGATCTTTCCATTAAGATCAAAGACAGTTTTCATGTATAAAACTTTTTGGGAAGTGATTTTTTCCAGCAATGTTAAGACCAAAACTTTGTCATGTGGTGGGTTAGGGTTAGGGTTAGGGTTAGGGTTAACCCTATGGTTCCCGTTTTTTTCTGTTTTACCAGTAATATTTTTTTGATATAGAAAATTCATGTACATTTTGTTTGCTACATACATGTAAGGGAAAGATGGGAAGAAATGCAAGTGTTGTACCATTCACATTCTTCACTGATGTTTGTACATGTATATAAACTGTAACTAGTTCAAATATTTTTATGTATGTATAAAACTTAAATGATATGAGCTCGGTAGTTTTTGAGGGAAGAAAATGAAAGGTGTATTTCTAATTGTAATGCAGAGAGAACCAAATTAAGAATTGAAATGTGGAAGTTTTTTTGAGCTGTATCTCTCTTGACCATTTCATTTTCCAGATACATGTAGTTCCCACCTGTGTCAATTGATACATGTATATGCTATAAATTGACGAGTCATGCCTTTAATTGCCAAGCCATGCATTCTTTCTGATCTTGAAAGAGAATTCAAGACGATCTGTGGGCTTTATGATTCTTCTCATTATTGGGTTTGCCAGAGGCTCCTATAAGAGGAAAAAATACAGTCACTTCTGAATCAACAACTACATCAACAACAAGGCAATTTAAGTGACTTCTTCAGTACCTTTCAAAAGGCTATTGAAATTTCCCCAGAACCTTTCAAAACTTGTTTACGCCTCCTAAAATACTTTTCAAAAGGCCATATTCTCCAGTAAGCCTAAACTTCATATGGCTTTTATATTTTCTCTGATAAATGTAACAGTATATCAAAGCCTTAGAAATTCTCCCAGTACTTTCCATATTGCATTAGAATGCTGCATCACTAAATGTGAACCTGTCGATGGATAGTGTAATGAAACGGTTTATATGACAAAACATTGTGACTAAGCAGTGATAGATCAACATCTAAATACACTAACGTCTTGTACAAGTAAAATGCCTTTATCAGTAGCCTCATTACACGTATACATGTACTGTAATTTAGATGTAGCCATGAGCTTTTTAAAAAGACATTGTATAATATTACCCAGTACATACATAATCATTATATTGTTATTAGTAGATATTAAATGTACTCTCTCACTATTTTACAAGTACTTTTATATGGAATTCTTTTCAACATGTAATGCTTTGTATTATAATTGAAACAGAAACATTTTGTTTCCCTCTGCAATAAAAATGTAAACAGATGGTGATGTGGAAATGTCTATTTTGTAGGCTCTTGTTTTCATAGGTACATTACAATAATCTCGAGTCTGGCATCGATTCGAATCAATCGCAACTCCTGTCTCTCAAGTACTCAGTTTATGATTTGTGTGAAAGCAGAAATATAATAAAAACAGGATGGTGAAAGTTTGAAAGAAATCAGACAAAGAATAAGAAAGTTATGGATGTTTGAAAAATGAGATCACTACATCTATCCGAATCTCAAATTGGCAATTTGGTGAGTCGGTGACATTTTTGTGGACAACTCTCCCGTTTGTCGTACACAAAAATATTAATTTGCGGTTTTCTCCGAAGCACCTTAAACCTTTGGGCACTACTCAAACTACATGTATATTGGAGAAAGCATATTGTTATAGGTCCTCATGAAAGAAAAAGATCCTACTGAGTAATACATTTTGAAAAAAAAAAGACATTTCAGTCATTTTGTGTGTTGGAGCGAATGGGGGAGTTGTCCGCAACTACATCATGGAGACATTACCTATTCGGCCAATTTGAAATTCCCATATGTTTAGTGATCACAACTTTCCAAAATTCATAACTTTCCCATTGCTTGTCCGATTTCATTCTAACTTTCACCAATCTGTTTTTCTGATTTTTCCTCTTTCTTTCAAACAACATGCCATTAACCCTTTCATACGACTGCAATTATTTAAGGGCTAAATTGATCACATTTTGTTCTTAAAATTGGCAGCATGAATTTTTTTTTTTAATGCTACATGGTTCTAATAACATGTAATTTCTTTAATAACAATATACATTACTGTCAAAAAGTTAATAAAATTGCCAATTTTGACAAAAACAATTTAGTACCTTTCAATGTGTTGCCAATTTAAGGATTCTAAAGCTTATTCTCCTTTTAAACATTCCTGTCATCAAATGCAATATTATGGTCATGCAACAAAACTGGAGTGTGTACAGAAATTTTTGCTCTTTCTACTGATGCATCTGGTATATTTTTTAGGGCTCTGAATGAAAAGTTAATGAGCCAAACCACAAAATATGGTCAATTGTCAGATATCCCTTTAAGTACAAATTCAGTATGAAATACAAACGTGACTCCCGTCTCCTGAAAAATGTTATAACCTTTTTTTTTTTAAGGTTTCAAAAGCTATCACAAAATTTATTTTTATATATTTTACTGTATATATGTATATTTTTTTATGCTTATCTGAGTATTTTGGAAATTGTGCTTTACAGTATGTCCCCCCCCCCCCAAATTACAATCGGACTTTCAGCATCAATAGCTTTCAAACTTATGAATTAATCAGAATATATTTTGGGATTGTGATCCTATAACTAATTATCTGTATCTCAGCAAAAATACCATCCTATTTGTTTCAGTAGTCACAAAGAAATAGGAATTTTTGTAACGTACAAGACGCACAAAGCACAATTAACAATTCCACACTCCTTTAAAATGGTTTGAAAAGGAACTTACTGTTTTGTTTTTATCTGCTACATTTATCATCATCAGTAGTCACAAAGAAATAGGAATTTTTGTAACGTACTAGACGCACAAAGCACAATTAACAATTCCACACTCCTTTAAAATGGTTTGAAAAGGAACTTACTGTTTTGTTTTTATCTGTTACATTTATCACCATAATTATCATTGTTCTTCTCGGTTTTTTTAAAGGGCATTTGGAGATATTTTGCAAAACAAAAAAATCATAAATGTATCAGTCTTAAACATGTCGCATACCTGCCAACCTTCCATAGGGACAAATAAGAATCTTGCGAGGCAAAATTAGAAATACGTATGCTTTCACATAGAACTTTTCATGAAAAGAGAGGAATCTAGGGCTCTTCGCATTAATTTGAAGGTGAAAAATAGGAATCATTCCTCTAAAATAGGAATGGTTGGCATTTATGATGTTGGTCATTTGTAATTGAAAGTGAATGAATCAACAAAATTATGAACCTGTTTTATAAACTGAATTGTCTCTATATTTTTAGGAAGGTCTATATTAATTACATGATTATTTACCTAG
Source organism: Heliocidaris tuberculata (assembly GCA_025618425.1). Lineage (NCBI taxonomy): Eukaryota > Metazoa > Echinodermata > Echinoidea > Camarodonta > Echinometridae > Heliocidaris > Heliocidaris tuberculata. The sequence goes on from CM046841.1 coordinate 6,835,604, forward strand.
TACAATGTTAACTTATAATGGTATGCAAAGAATTTGAAAATGTTAGTAAACATGTTTGTTGTGAACAAACTACTTCCATTCATGTGGATGCCAAGAACATCCAAGAGACAAAAGATGGAAGAAAGAGACCCCGTGATATGCATTACATAAATCCCCATTTCTTTGTGCTTATTGGACCAAAAAGGACGGAGTCTTCACTGCCTGGTAGAGAAATAGTTATAGTTTCATAATCCAGTATGACTTTTTATATTGCCGATATATTTCTGTCATAATCGATACCAAAATGCCGATTGTAATTTTCTCTGGGACATACTATACAGTTGTACTCCCTCTGTCTCTCATTTGCTCGATTAGTGTTTTACATTCATCTTTCCAGCTATTGGAATTCTGCCTGTTCTTCACAAAACTCACATTTTCTCTGAAACCACTCTTCATTGTATACTCACTCCTGAATCCATTCTCATCTACAACACAATGTAGCAAACGCATTAAAGCTCCATTTCCACAGGATGGAGACCTTTGGGCAACCACTGGGCAACCACAAATTGGCAAGATCTCTCAGCAGTCTCCAAAAGCCCCCAAAAAGGTATTTCTGTGGAAATGCTTGGGAGATCTTGAGCACTCATTGAGGGACAAAAAATTCAATTTCAGCAAATTTAATGGAGATCTGCGGAGACCTATGAGTGACCTTGGCGATCGCTCGGCACTCGATGAGAGAGGCTCAAGTTTTGCACCAGTTCAAAACTTGGAGACCATGGAGGCCATAGAGATCACTGAAAGATCACTGAGAAACCATAGAAAGCCTTAGAGATCATTGAGAGCTCTCTGGAAGACTGTTGAGAGATTCTGTCATTTTTCTTTTCTTTTCTTTCTTTTTTTTTTTTTGGGGGGGGGGGGGGGAGGGGATTCGATGGTCTCTCAACGGTCTCGCCTCCGTGGAAAGGGGTACAATATAACACCCAATGTAATACAGTGGAATCTCATTATAACAAGCTCCTTTATTACCCTGGCATGTCTCATTGAGGGTTGTTGTATATCATCCGCATACATGAAAACGGACAAGGGTACTTTTTCAGCATAAGGCGTGTAACCCGGTTTACGCATTTAGGGTATCAAAAACAGCAGAAATCAAGAAAAAGGGTATCAAATTCAGAAAATCAGGGATGAAAATATAGTTCGGTAATGTGTTCAAACGGTTAAATTTCTTTTACGGTTCCTTTTTGGCTAAAAAAAAGGTCTATGATAATGTAATACTCAAATATAATACCACGCAAGATGTAAAATCACTGTTATGGGTATAAAAATCAGAGATGTTAGACAGCTTTCCATGTTTAGAGTATCAAAACTATTCCTATTTTGGCAATCCCTGTTAGGGTGCTTTAGAGAAAGTGATTTACGCGGATGATGTACAGGTCTCAATGAGACATGTCCCCCTGGGACTGCTTGGGACTGGTCCTTCTTATTACTCACTGAACTGCACATAAACGTTGACATGCTGTAACACAAGTGTAGGGGATCTTGGGCGATGACATTTTGTGTGTGCTGTTTTTAGACATAAGCCATTTAGAATCTGAATTGAAAACTATACATTTTGCATACAGCAGAGTCTCGTGTGGCATGATGGTTTACTGAGCAGTGAGTTCAGTTAGTAAATAGCTACAGTGCATGTAATCAGTAGGTGCTATAGGCTTAAACTTGTATATCAAGGAGAATGAAACCCTGAGGAAATATCCATTTTAATGAAAAGAGAGGATTGAGAGAAGCAGTTTTTAAAAAAGTTCCATCAAAATTGGTTACGAAATGAGAAAGTTATGAAAGTTTGAAAAGTCTCAATTTACTTTCTATGGCTATCCTCAAATTGGCAATGTTGCTTCAAAATGGCAGGTTTAGTAGTACAACTCTCAATGTTTTGTACACAAAATTTCATATTTTTTCCATTATCTCTAAAGATGCTGCTTGTCTTATTGTGAACTCAACATGTTGTGTCAAATACATTTTTCCATGATATATCTTGAGCTAAGGAGACGAGCTGCACCTTGAGAGATAATGGGGAAAATACCCCTTTCACACTCCGTTAGACCGCTCTAGAGGAACGATTCTTGAAGAACGGTTTGATTGCTTTCACACTCCGTGCATTTTTTTGTCTCAAATCGCTCAACGAGTCAAAGTGGTCTTGTTGCTATGGCAGCTCAGGTCAGCGGGTCAATTTTTTTGAGCAGAATTCAAACCGTATACTGCCGTTTTTCTTGTTTTTATCATTCTATCCATTCCTCTTTCTATCTTTTCTTATGTTTCTTTCTTTTCATCATTCTATCATGCAGCGATGGCCTGCACTTATAGGAAAATCAGGGAGGTCCACCTCCCTGGAAAATTAAGGAAAATCACACGAGGTTTCCCGTGCAACACACACACTCACTTCCGGTTGAAGTACGCTTTAGGATCGCTTTCACTTTCACACTGCACGTTAGAGCGGTCTAACTAAGAACCATTCCTCAAGACCACTTCCCGAGGTGGTCTTCTGGGGCGCTCCAAAAGAACACTTCCTGGACCACTTTAGCATTCACACTCAACTCAGAACCGCTCCTGAGGAACGGGTCTTAGACCGCTCTAACGAAGTGAGTGTGAAAGGGGTCAAATATGAAATTTTGTGCACAAAACATAAGGACAGTTCTACTACTATACCTGTCACTTTGAAGCAACATTGCCCATTTGAGGATCACCATAGAAAGTAAATTGAGACTTTTCAAACTTTCATAACTTTCTCATTTCGTAACCGATTTTGATGGAACTTCTTTGAAAATTGCTTTTCTCTATCCTCTCTTTTCATTAAAATTGATTTTTTCCCCAGGGTTTCAATTTCCTTTAAATCTTGTTATATCAGAGCTAAAAAAAAAAAAAAACAGAATACAAAGAAGTGGGACCTGCAATACCTTGTTCAAATGAAATATTATTGTAACAGTTTTTCTTTCCACTATACAAAACAATATTTCCACTGTACTATTTTTTTTTTCAAGCTTGCCATGGCAGTACATATTACAGGCATACCAAAGTTGGGGAGCTTTAATAATTGAACTTGAAATGTACTTTCATACACTCAGCAAAGAAAGAAAGTGGACACTCTAAATTAATGTTCAAAGTTTTCACATAAACTGTCAATAAGATATTATACAATATATATCACATTAAAGAATAATTAATACTCTACCAACATCAATAAAGATCAAGTTTTGAACTTTCGCCCTAGGATGGGTACATTCATTTAACAATGAAAACAAAAAAATGAGAAAAAACAAGGATGATTGAGCTGTGGTTGTCAATTGTAGTCTCAGGACTGCATCCAGAATTTTGACGAGTACAACCAGAAATTAAAATGTATCACATGATATTTGTTTTCATTGTTTTAATTTGACTCTAAAAGATGGAATGCTCATTAACATTTGAATGGCTATTTGCTCTATTTTTGCAATTTTCTTAATCAGTCTCAGACCTTTTAGCGGTTAAATTAATGTGCCTATACAAGAGTGAAAGTTCAAAATTTGCTGTTAGTTGACGTTGGTAGAGTATTAATTTTTCTTTTATGTGATATATATTATATTTTATTTTATTGATTGTTTATATTTGGAACAATAGAAAGTGTCCACTTTCTTTCTTTTTTTTTGCTGAGTGTACATACTTACAAGTCGAAACATCTTGTGCTTAGTATTAGTTTTAGTTTCACACTGTCATAAGGCCAAGCATATTAATGAGCAGTTTTGCAACTGATCCTATTTATGCACTGGGTTAAACACTGAACATTGTATATAAACTTTTCATGTATAAACACTACAAATACAAACAAAGAATAAAACAACAAAAATATAAAAAATAAGAAATACAGAAGCCCTTGTTTCTTTCTTCAGTTTCCATGCTTTATTCAAACAAATCCTTACACTGGTTTCCCTCCATATCTCTAACTTAAATGGAGGAAAACACTTTTACTTTATACAGCTCATGTACAGTTTTGGTAGCAAAAATGAAATAGGAAGGAAACATGTTAGCCTCATTATTGTATTCCACCCATGATTTCTGACAAATTTTTGTGTAAATATTCTGGAAGGAAGGAACGCTTGATAACGTCTCTACAGTGCCCTACTCCAAAACCCTTCCATCTCAACAGCTCCCAACACAACAATCCCAGCGCTTTGCCTGGAGTGTAGCTCATCGTACACAAAACAATCGTCATAGGTTTCACACTGTGTAGTGCTTTTGTGGTACAAGTTGTTGTTGTTGGAGTTTACATCCCTGGGCCAGGTATCTTATGTATTTTTCACCTCTCAATATGTTTAATATCTCACTTGTGGAGGAAAAAACTTCACAGCAGCTTAGTATTGGCAGTATATTGCTATAAATGCTATTTATCATCTAAAATTTAAAAAAATCTGACAAAATGTTTTTGAGGGCTTACCAAAACTATACATTACCTTTAAAGGTACTTCATCCCATTTGAAGCCCTAAATTTTGAGGTTGTTTGAGTATGCGATAAATTACAAAATAATTATAACTGAGAAACTTTTGTGGATGTGAAAAGGATCATTATAATTTGCCTTTAAGTAAGTTATAATAACAATTTTGGTAACACTCTATTTTTTTCAACTAAAAAAAAATCATGTATTAATAATTTTTAAAATTATTTTTTGACCATTACTTACTGGAGTACATTTCTCAATTGGGTTGATTTCAGAACAGCTCACTCAGTGACAAAAGCAAGATTTTTATTATTTACAAAGGAGTTATAGAACTTGTGACCTTGGAATTTCATAGGCAGTATCTACAGAATGTCTACTAAACCTGCGTAAAGTTTTGCAGAATTTTGTGTAAGTCTGAGAAAAGGGATGAAGTACCTTTAAAGAGCAATCCAACCTTGGTAATAAGATGATTTGTGTGAAAGCAGAAAAATAAGAAAAACAGGATGGTGAAAGTTTGAAAGAAATCGGACAAGGACTAAGAACGATATGGATGTTGGAAAAATGAGATCACTACATCTATGCGAATCTCAAATTGGCAATTTGGTTAGTCAATTGTGACATTTTTGTGGACAACTCTCCCATTTTTCGTACACAAAAATATCATTAATTTGCAGTTTTCTTCGAGGCGCTTTTACCCTCGGGGCAGTACTCAAAATATATTGGAGATAGCATATTGTTATAGGTCCTCATGAATGAAAAGATCCTAATGAGTAATGTATTTTGAAAAAAAGTGACATTTTAGGCATTTTGTGTGTTAGAGCGAATGGGGGAGTTGTCCACAGCTACATCACAGTGACATTACCTATTCCGCCTATTTGAAATTCCCATATGCATAGTGATTACAACTTTCAAAAATTTATATCGTTCTTATTGCTTGTCCGATTTCGTTCAAACTTTCACCAATCTGCTTCTCTGATTTTTCCTCTTTCTTTCAAAGCAACTTGCTATTAAGGTTGGATTTCCCTTTAACAAAAAATGGAGTTCTGGCCATTGGATTGTATTTTCTCAGAACTCATTTTGATGGATGTAGCATGTTTTAGAAACAGACTATCATACATGTCTATCAGGACAAAATTCACGGTATTGCCAGAAGGACAGTGTCTTCAGCTAACACTACCGTACATGACACAAGCCAGTAAGTCAGAGCTTGTTCAACTGGGAACCCGTCAGCAGGGATGCAATATCAGGTGATCTCAGCTTCGCTTCTTGAATAGCACCTTTCAAAATACCGCCAACTGTGCTGCATCCATACAGTAGTTTTCACATGCAGCAAGTACTATACACTGGTCTGTCTCTCAGGGTTTGCAGCCATCATAATTTTCACTTGCAGCCTTCACTGAATGTTCCATGACCTGTATCAGGTTTTATCCATCAGGCAGAGTGTAACTCCAGCAATCACTACACCCATACCAATGTAGGTTTCTGAAGCAAAAAGGGGAACATAGAAGAAATAAAAAAAAGTTATGATTATCTATAAGGTTTTGTGTTCATTTTACAGAAATAAACTACATGCAGAGATGATCATAGGCAGCAAATACTCAATTGGGTGTTCCTATACACTGCCTCGGGGCAATATTCAAATTATATTGCAGATAGCATATTTTTACAGGTCCTCATAAAATAAAAAGATCAAACTGAGTACATTTTGAAGAAAAAAATGACATTTTAGTCATTTTGTGTATTGGAACAAATGGGGGATTTGTCTGCCACTACATGTTCATCACAGTGACAGTACCGAAATTATTATTATTTGAAATTCCCGTATGTATAGTGAATACATCTTTCCAAAATTCATAACTTCCTTATTGCTTGTCTGATTCTGTTCAAACTTTCAACAATCTGCTTCTCTGATTTTCCTTCTTTCTTTCAGAACAACTTGCTTTCCTAAACCACACTGATTCATGTAAATATAAGGTAAATAATCCAGTGTTTTCTTGACTTACAGTGAACAAAAAATGAACTCATTCTTTGACTTCCTCCCTACCTTCCTCCTTCTCATAACCTAGGGCCAAGGTTGTGATAATAAATGTCATTGAAGAGTACCAATCACAAATATTTTGCTCTATAAATGTTAGCAGTTCCATGTCGCTATTCAAAATATGAGGTTCAAATATCACTTATAAATAACAAGATGAATGCGACCTCATCTCCTATATGCCTCCGCCTAAATTCAGTTTTAAGTTCATGGCTCAAACTGTTCTTCAAATATTGTGATAACCAGAATAAAAAAAACCTGTAATTACATGTTAATTGAGCTCTTTGACCTTTTACCTAACAACCCAAAAGTCTGATCACTTTGTCTCCTCATAGAAAATAGTTGAGATATGGTGATAGCAAAACTAGCAAATCTTTAATTTAATGCACATTGACCTCCTTGACCTTTAACCTACTAAACCCACTATGGTGATGCATACTAATACCAAGTTTGGAGTTCATAGCTCAAATGGTTCTTGAGATATCTTGATAAAGAGACTAAAACCTGAAGTTTCAGAAATTGACCTCTATGACCTCTGAATTTTGACCTACGTAAGCAAAAACCTAATCAGATCGTCTACTGATGAAGATACGTACTAACACGTTTGAAGTTCATACATGTACCTCAAATGGTTCTTGAGATAATCGCATTAACCCTTTCAGGACAGGAATTATTTAAGGGCTAAATTGATCACATTTTGTTCTTCAAATTGGCAATAATATTATTTTTCTTTTAGTGCTACATGGTTCTAATAAGGTGTGATGTTTTTATAACAATATTCATGGTTAAAATTTTATTAAAAAGTTGAAAAATTGCCAATTTTGATGAAAAACAATGATTTTGAACCTCTCAATGTGTTGCCAATTTAAGGATTTTAAAGCTTATTCTTGTATTAAAAATTCCTGGCATCAAACGCAATATGGTCATGAAACAAAAATACATTAGTGTGTGCAGAAATTTTTGCTCTTTCTACTCATGCATCTGGTATATTTTCTAGAGCTCTGAATCAAAAGTTATTGAGCAAAACCACAAAATGTGGTCAATTGTCTTGAAAGAGTTAAGACTAAAACCTGAAATTTCAGAAATCAACCTCTATGACCTTTGAACTTTGACCTACGCACCCCAAAGTCTAATCTTATTGTCTTCCTATGGTGATGTATACGAGTACCAAGTTTAAAGTTCAAACCTTAATTGGTACTTGAGATATAGCATTAATGATACAGCGAGACAGACGGCAACTTGTGTGTACACTAGCCGATGCACGCACATGCGTTCGCAGTTTCGCACAGAATAGGGCAAAGTCTGACTTGGGTTCCATGCAGGCATTTTCAAAGTTATCCTTTAATTTCCTCATACATGTACTCCTGAAAGAGAAAGTGGAGTTCTGGTCATGAGATCCAATTGTGAAAGAAACTGTCTCAAAACAAATGGGAAAGGTATATAGCACATATGAATTGGTGTACATGCTGTAAGGTTTTGGAATCACCAAAATGATACGAAATCGACTCAAACTTGCTCTGAGTCACATGCACTGCACACAGAAATGTGTATATGGGACTACACACAAATGTTCGGCTGTTTCTTGTCATATTTTGAATGTGAGGGCATTTGAAGAGCAATCCTTTTCAGGGGACATATCATCTATGATAATCTTCCAAACAAATAAATTAGAATGAGAAAGCTCACAAATTATGTTTTACCTTTTCCAGAACTCAACTTTCCCTTTAACCACTGACCTATAGAATGACAGTTTTTTGAGGATGATTTTATACATTGAGCTGTAGACAAACTATTTTTAGGTGATGTGTAACTCTTTAAGTTTATCATAATTACCTGATCCTCCTATTCTCTCTCCTAACATCTTGCCAGTCAAGGTTGTGATGATGAATGTCAAAGAGTTTGTAATTGGAGCTACCAAAGAGAGCTCTGCAAAATACAAGAAACAAAGAAATCAAATGTCTCAACTTTCAAAAGCATAGTTTACACTTTACTTTCGTCTTGAAAAAAAATCAGTGAAAAGCAAAAATATAGGACTCTTTTTTTTCTCTCTTTCTTTCTTTTTAGGAAAAGGGAGGGGGAACTAAAGCACATGTCTCAGATTTGGTTTTGTTCCCACTCGACGCCTAATGTCTCGGCCTCGGCCTCAGCCTAATGTCTCAGATGTCTCGGCTCGAGGCCAGATTGAGGCAGCGACAAACGCGGTCCTTTTCAGTGTTGAAAATGACTTTTTAATCAGCTAATAACTAGTGAACACTCAGCCCGTAAGTAGTGGAATTGCGCGCCCAATATTCACTGATATTGCAATTCCGCCGTCGCAACGCAAAGCACAGCACTGCCTGCTACTGCCAGATACCAGTTACTTGCATAGTTTAAGGATGAGATTGATGTTGGATCGTCAAAATGGGTGATTTCAAGTACAGTGTTGGAGGCTGGTGTTGGTGTTGTGAGAACACCAACACGGTAAAAGGGATACTGTCCTGTACCGTGAATATGTTTGCTTTTCATTCAGATTTATATCACATTGTTTGATTGTTCTATGCCATACCTGTACTGTATGGGTTGCTTTATGACAGTGTTTCCTTGGTGTTCATTGTCATTTAACTGAAGTTAGGTAACTTTTACAGTACGTACAGTAATTATAGTATAATGAAGGGGCTTAAATACATTATTATATAAAGAAAGTTTTCATGTTTTTGGAGCTAGTAGATACTGTGTAATAGGAGAGTTATGATCTTGATTACTTAATTTTCCTATTAATATGAAAATATTGAGAGTTTTTTACTTGGAAATCACCCTTCCATCTAAAGTTGACTTTAGCATTTAGATTCTTGCCTCATACATGTGTACATTCTGTCAGTCAATAGCCAATATATTGTTTTTCTTTTTTTTATTGTATTGATCAGGATGTTGGAGGAGAAATAAAGGTGCATTGACAAGTCTGTAAATGTCTTGACTCTTGATCGTATTAATGCTAATTTGCCTTAATAATTCTTAATTCCATTTTTCAACACATATATTTCTAAAAAATTCAGGGGGAGAATACAGAAAAAAGCATGCCCAAATACTAACTGAACAATTAAAAGGTCTTAAAAAAGACACAAAAATGGTCATAGTAAATTCAACACGTTTAAAAGAAAAAAAAAATGTACGTGTTATAGTGGTCTCGGTCTTGGTCTTGGTCTCGGAATGGTCATGTCTCGGTCTCGGTCTCGGGCAGCCATGTCTCGGCCTTGGTCTCGGTCTCGGCCTTGGATACAACACTGCCTATTTTATGTGAGAGCGTATGGGTGCATCCACTAGTCTACTCACAAGTGGCTGTTATATTTTATTGACAACTTTTTGCAAACTTGCAATATCTCTTTACGAGGAAATATTTTAAAGCTCATTTTCTGAATATAGTATAGTGATAAGGAACCCATTATTTACAGAGTAAAATATATTTCAGTGATTAGTACACTTTTAAGGTAAAGATCCTTATTTGTAAAAGTGTGTGAATAGAAACAAAATTTTTCGCTCTCTGAATTTTTTTATTCATTTTTATTCATGATGAACAGAAGAAATGAAAAGGGTCTGTATCATTCTTGGGAAAAAAGTATGTCAAAAACATTGCAAATTTTGTTCTTATTCATCCCAGCAGTTCTTTTCCGAACTATGCAGCTTCATGGCAATAAACCAGTTCGTAATTACAATTTGCGCATGTGTAGATAAAGGTCATTTGTACCGAGTACAATTGACCTTTAGACGTGGTCATTTTGTACAGACCAAGATGCCTACACCAGTAGGATTTTATTTGTTAAACGAGTAGCACATCCACAAAAAATAATTGCATGATTGTGTAAGTACGAATTGGGGTCATTTCAGGGTCATTTCAGGGTCATTTCAGGGTCATTTCAGGGTCATTTTGTACATGTACCATGTGCTAATTATGAACTGGCTTATCAACTTATTAACTTAAAGGTAACAAATAGTTTTGGGAGGCCCTCAAAAACTTTTCGTGAGATTTCTTTGATTTTACTTCATAAAAAGCAGGGTACTAACATAGCTAAGATGCTGTGAAGTTTTTTCCTCCTCAAGTGAAATATTTATCGAATGAGAGGTGAAAAGTAATAAAAACCCCTGGCCCCAAAAAGAAGGGATGTAAATTCAAACAACGGCCACACACATTACTCACATGAGGATTGCTGTGTGTTATAGAATACACTACACATAGTGCGAAGCGCTGGGTTTATTGTGCGGGGAACCTTCGGGTGGATATGGTCTTAGCATGAGGCAGTGAAAAGCCGTTACCAAGCGTTTCTTACAGATATTTACACTAAAATTTGTTCAAAATCGTGAATGGAATGTTAAATTATCTCGTACATGTGTCTTATGATAAAAGGAGAGTAGTATGTGACTATGTTAGATAAGTTTCTTGCCAGTATGATTTTTGCTACCAAGACTGTCTATGAGCTTTAAAAAAGAATAACTAGATTATTCACTATTGACTTCTCAACTAAATTAAAATGGAGTGGAGCACCTACATGTATGTATATTTTGTATAATAGATACATACCAGCTGAAGCAAGTGTGAGATAATAAATGACGGATCCACTCTGGTTTATCAGGAAAGCCAACAGATACTAAAATGAGAAGAATGAGATTTATAATACAAAAATCACAATACATCTGTTCTCGGGTACAATGTGCAACAATCACTAATATCTCTAATCCCCAAGTCAGAAAACTAAAACCATATGTTCCTGATATAGTCTGTACATCAATCAACCCCTTGTATTCGCCCCTTTTATACAGTTATCATACATTATCCCTTTCGAGACAATTGACCACATTTTGTGGTTTGGCTCAATAACTTTTGATGCAGAGCTCTAAAAAATATACCAGATGTATGAGTAGAAAGAGCAAAAATTTCTGCACATGCTATGTCCATTTTTGTCACATGACCATATTGCGTTTGATGTCAGGAATTTTAAAAAGGAGAATAAGCTTCAAAATCCTTAAATTGGCAACACATTGAGAGATTCAAAATCATTGTTTTTCATCAAAATTGGCAATTTTTTCAACGTATCGATAAAATCACTAACCATGTTTATTGTTCTAAAGGACATTACACCTATTAGAACCATCTAGCACTAAAAGAAAAATATTATTGTTGCCAATTTGAAGAACGAAATGTGATCAATTTAGCCCTTGAATAATTCCTGTCCTGAAAGGGTTATTATTGGTATCTGACATCTGAGCTGTGGTTTTACAAAACTGTATTCCCCTCGTCATTGGTGTAAACCGGGTAAAGAGGGTAATCTTGTGAAGAAACACTTGACTGACTTATACTGATGTAAATAATTCACTCTGCTTTTATTTATTTTTCTTTTCTTTTCATTCCATAATAGTGTATTTATCTTTTTTGTAATAGTTATATATACGTGTATATATAATATACTGATTTCCACTCGAAATCTCTTTTATTTCATTAATTTTATCTTGTAATGTTAGCTCAACTGTATATAATGTACATATGTTTTGTTTAGTAATTTCCTCCCTCTCAAACAATTACTTTAATTTAAACGAAAATCTTTTTTGTTTGTTTGTTTGTTTTTTTAAACATATATTATTGTATCATTATTCGATTAGGGGGTCTACATCACACAAGCTAAGCTTTTTAGTAGATCCCTCCACATATCATTTTGTCACCTTTCTATGTCATATTTATGTATTCTCTGTTTTTGCAGTGTTTGTAATTTATACATATTGTTGTAATTTCATTGTAAATGTGGAATCTGAATAAATCAAATCAAATCAAATCAAATCAAATGTTCCTTGTATCACCCTCTTTCACAAAACCGTATGGCCTCTCCGTGTTATAAAACCGGTAATATAGCCTTGTATTTTCCCTGGTCTAACATCTGGAAGTTGGAGATCAGCTTCACGTACAGTCATATTATACATGTACGTGGCAGAAGCAGTACAGCTGCATACAAGCAAGGGCGCATTATTTTGGACTGGATATGTGACGTCACAATGGCTATCAGTATAAAGAAAATGTACATGTAGGCTTGCTCTAGATGTATGATGTGGATAATAATAACAATATTAAAGGGAAAGTTCACCCCGAAGATTACTTGGGTTTAAAAAATGCAGAAAAAATAAAGAAAAATATTGGCGCAAGTTTGGACAAAATCCGTTAAAGAATAATGGAGTTATGGACTTTTGAAGTTTTTTATTTTGTGACGTCACATGCGAGCAGCTCCTCCATTATGTAATATGATAAATATTCCATAAAATATAATTTTCTCAGAAAATTTAGAATATTTTCGTCTGTGCATTTGATGTATTGTCAGAAATGTTATTCAATACTGGATTCTGAAAAGAAACAATATTAATTTATCTTGGAACGTAAAAAAAAATGCGAATATATGGAATATTTATTACATCACCAATGGGCAGCTGCTCGCATGTGACGTCACAAATCCAAAACTTTAAGTACGCATAACTCTTTTATTATTTGACCGATTTTTATCAAACCTTCGCCAATATTTTTCTTTATTTTTTCTGCATTTTTTAAACTCGAGTAAACTTCAGGGTGAACTTTTCCTTTAACTGGCTCCTACTTTTGGGAGATACAACATATATCGCCTCACTAGATCCATATTATCCTCGTCTTCGACTCGGGAAATATGAAGTCTAGTTGGGAGAATATATGTAAGTTGTATCCCCCTCAAGGCCAGTCCATATTATATAAGTATATGATACTTTATAAATTATAACACATTCCTTACACAATGATCTTCTCATGTAAAAAGGTTATAAATGCTTTAAATATCAAGTGTTCAATCTTGTTTTGTAGCTTCATGATTCAATCAAGGATTGCTCAGAAGGGTCTGTCCCATCTGTGCATGGTAGTGTAAAAAATACCTTTTGGTTTTTAATATACAGCCCGGGTCCTTTTCAAATTTCCTATAGTTACAGAGAGATTTACATGTAATTACTGTGATTTTTTTATGCCGTTTTTTCCCCCCCTCCTTTTGTTTTGTTTTGTTTTGTTTTTTTAGGGCTCTTTTGCAACTTTTGAGAGCTTACTCACTCATGGCTCACACATGCACATGTACATGTACATGTATATTTCTAGTAGTGCATGGTATTTATTTTTGTATACATGTGAATTACCTGCAATTCTTACCTTCCAATTTAAGAAGAGATGCTTCATTTCAAACATGAACTGCATTAACACATTCCCCTGTTTCACACACTCAATGCCAGCGCCCTCTCTCTTCAAGAATGGGTTAGTTCCTCCCCAGAGCACAGCAACGAATACAAGCCAGAGAGCCCCAAGATATTCTTCACTGGACTCCATCTGTAAAGATCAAGAATAAAAATGATCAATAGATATCTTCACAATCTGCTGGTTGCATGGGTGTTGTTTTGGAACTACATTTAGCTACATGTAGGCAAAATGGTTGCCAATTCTTTTTGATTCCTCACACATATATCCATTCCCAGATAACACAAAGTATAAGTAGCTGGTGGGCAACTTTAATAAGTCTGATCTCAGACTAGCCATAGATCTACACTGTACCTCTACATGGCATGAAGTATATAGATTTAGCTTTTGACCACTCATGAAACCATCCCTATGTGGGGCTGTACATGTGACAATTTTGGCAGCGGTCAACCTCTACGCTGAAGAGGTGAAATCACTAGAATAATCAGCAGAATTATGGGAAAATATAACCACTAGTACTTCCTATTCACATTTTAGGATAATAAAACTCTCTAATTTCCACACAATTCTGTCAATTTGATCTCCATCACCTTGATGAAGTGAAATTTCCACTTTTTTTAGGCTGTTTTGGGGCGGCGATCTTGCTCCTTTGAAACTGTCAAATGAAATTGAGAATGCATTCGCCTATGGGAGGCTATCCTATATCTAGCCTTACACGTATGAAGGGGTGACCAAAGTTTGCGCACATTTTAAAGTGTTTGGGAATGTTATAATTGTGACCAGGCACCAAAAAAGTCATACTGTGCGATTTTCAGTTAGAGCTCAATCAATGTGTTTTAGGTTGGCATGGTCAAATTTTAGTTTTGGGTATTTCCTGAAAGAGTATACTTTTTTCTAAGTAATCTAAAAATTTGGAGGCACCAAACAATCTAAAAGTGGTATTTTTGACAGTTTTTTATTGAACTTATGTGTGTCTTCTCTGGATTCTGTTGTATTACTTTTCTTTTTCACGACCCTGAATACTTGTCTCATTTTGATCTCCCATAACTTTTAAACGGAGTAAGTTCTTGCACTGATACTTGTGCACTATGATGAACAGGATATGCCTAATTAGTATGCCAAGTTTTAGGACAATCTGATAATCCCTTCATAGAAATTTTTATTGAGTTCTAATCCTCCTTTTGTCACCTTAGCACAACACCTTGCAAGTCAGAGTGCTTCAATAGAATGCAAACTTTAAAGGAATTGATTAACTTTGTGAAAAATTGTGAAATCAGCTCAAATGCAAGTGAATTGTTTGCAGTCCTCTAACTACATATATAATTGAGGATATGTGAAAGTATGAGAGAAAATGGAACCCGTTTACTATCATAAAAAAGAGAAAATCGTGATCAATCGCTAGCGCAAGTCGCTCGGCTTCTTCGCTGCGCTGCAGTCACAAAAACCAAGCTCCGGCGCTTGGCGATTTCAGAGCGGGTTTCCAGCCCGTACAGTATTCTGTGATAGAGCGAGGTATGCCGACCATAAGAGTTCTTTAGGGTTCGGTGGTACTCTATACCGACATCAATGTTCAATCGTAAATATCTTGATATATAAACGACCGATCAGCTTATAAAACTCAGGCGATTCCTGTCTGAGCTAAAGGTTTGCAATTATGATTACAGCATCAGCTGGAACAGTGATTTTTTTTCTTCAATCCTGGGCAAAGTTAATCAATCACTTTAAAGTGATGTCAGCCCTTATTTCTCAGAAGTAACATTCTGAGGGACTGTCCATTCTAACTCTTTGTACAATGAGTTAGGAACATCCAATGCTAATGAGTTATATATCATTTTAAAGCTGAGAATCTCCTCTTTCAGAATCAGACCTTAATTAAAAATTCATATCTGGCAACTTTTTGGTGGTTTTGTGGTGCCTGGTCACAACTGATCCATGATATTCATGTTCTGCAAAATATTGTTTAATTAAATTCACAGCAAAACAAAAATAACAATTTAGACTTTGAGTGGGTCAAATTATAAAATCAATTGACATAAAGTTTTAGGTAAGTAGTGTGATCTCAAAAATGGATGTCAGCCTGTACGCACAACACTTGGAGAAAAAGGTAAAAAAAAGAACGAGTCCAAAGTTTGCAATGTGAAAATCTCAATTTTACCTTACAATTTATATTGTATAGTCTTAGTAAATTTACAGACTTTTGACATTTCTTGACAATTCTTCATAAAATCTTACAGAAAATCTGCTGACAAGATAATTTTAGGTCATTTTCTTCACTGGTGGTGACAGAATTTAAAAATATTACCAAAGTTTTAAGATAAAGGCTGTTAAGGAACCTTGTCACACTACCACACTGAGGTACGGTGTGTGCAAGGTTATCTGACAGTTACAGTATAAAGTGTGATTCCATGGTAACAGAATTACAAATTAGAGATTGTTTTCTCACATCTTTGGAGTTTATGCACTAATTTTGTAATTCTGTCCAATTCCTACCATTTAATAATCTGTAGATGTACATTACTCTTCTTTCACCTGATCTCTTTCATACCCAAAATTTTTCACTTACATTAATTACATGTACATGCATATTCTGGTATATAGTAGTAAATAGTGTATATATAATACGTGCTGTGAATAGTTAAATTCGCATCATTGTGTTGTTAATCCAGACAGGTCACTTTTAAACAGTAAATCGAACAACTTTTCATGCAAATTGTCACAAATCTTTCACAGGATAGGTTGAAAATCATGGAATTGCAAATATTCACTGGTTTTAGCGTTACTTGATGCATGTTTTTCGGAAAATCTGACGGAAAATTGACAGGCTAATTTTTGATGTGTCCAGAAATGCAATGCAACCCCCCATCTAGACAGAAATAGCCGTCTGTTATGGGGAAATCTTTAATATTTTTGACATTTATCAACCTTCCCCATAGACAGATGGCAAGACGTTTATACACAGCAAGGGTACGATCAGCCGGTCTGCACGGCGGCCGTTTTGTAACCACCCTAGATCTACTGTTTTTTCTCCATTTCCCCTCTATTTATATACTATAGTTGGAACTATACATAATGTGGACCATTTAAAATGACAGAAATAAAATGTCAGAGGTATAAAAAGTTCAAATATTATGACTTATCGAGCTGGTATAGCTGTAGTTTTTGATACCGTACGTCCGATCCACTGCACAGTGCATATCGACTTACACTGGCAATACACACCGACACACACACACAATCTGTGTATTGGATTACAGAGATTGGCCACATACTACGGCTAGTACGGTCTTTCAGTCTCTATGTACGGAGGTCTAGTGGAGCCAGACGCAGTCTCAGCGAAACAACCGACGATACAGAGAGACTGAAGCTTTTGGTCTACCCCCCCCCCCCCCCCCCATCATGCCCATCCTACATGCATCTTCAGATGAGCTTGTACAGTGTCCTAATGTATTTATTTCATCATACTTCGTAGTCCATAGACATTATCATTACATTGCCCAAAATATTTAGTAAACAGCAAAAAAAAAATTGTCATGCTGGACAACTGGATGACAGATAGACCTGGAAACTCGGCTACGGACTTCTGCATATTTCCAGTACATCGGTAATAAGGTACCATGGGCATGGCACAGGCATAGCCATAGCCAGGGTGATAAGAACTTTTTACCTTCCGGGTAATCCTGGGTTTTAGGGGCCTAAATTAAAGGAGTTCGAAATGGTCGCCAACTTCAGCCAAATCATCTATGGAGGGCCATACGGCCAAAATTCTTCAAAATTGTCAAAATTTACCATTCAGCCAAATGATGTATGGAGGGCCAAATGGCCATTTTTTTTTTCAAAAAATAAATCTATGGAGAGCCATATAAGCCAAAAATTTAAAATCATAATTTCACAAAATTCCATCAATATACTTATTCAAACTCATTGATGAAAGGCCAATTGGACCAATTTTGTCAAAGAGATTACTTTCTCATTTATGGAAGGCCAAATCGGCTAAAATTGTCAAGATTTAATTCAAAGAATAATCAGAGACCCATTCCCCCCGCCCCCTTCCCCCAATAAGATAACACTGATTTCCTGAAGGTTGTGTGGGCTGAAAGTGTTATATTTTCAGTTTAAAAGTGTGCTAATGCATTTGATTTCATCATTAATAATGTAGTGTGGACATTGCTGATTTCTGATTGGTAATTGTAATGATATAAGAATGATTACTTCTAACATTTTGAAGGCAAAAATGACCCACTACAAAACCTCCTGTTGTGTATGTATATTCTTAGACAATCCCAATATATATTCCAACTGGGTTTTTAGGGGTATAA
Source organism: Heliocidaris tuberculata (assembly GCA_025618425.1). NCBI lineage: Eukaryota > Metazoa > Echinodermata > Echinoidea > Camarodonta > Echinometridae > Heliocidaris > Heliocidaris tuberculata. The sequence continues at coordinate 6,853,616 of CM046841.1, forward strand.
AGGGGATAGAGACGGAGGGATTAATTTTGTCTAATTAAGAGAAGTAACGGACATACACCTGTATTCTTACTGGGTTTTAATGGCATATATTATATATTATAGATAGAGGGGTTGTTCGTCATTAGATCCAACTGGGTTTTAGGGGTATAAAGTGGATATATATGGAGGGAGGGGTTGATTATTCAACTATAATGTTCATACTGGGTTTTAGTGGTATAAAATTGTATATTATGCATTGAAGGGCGATCAGTCAATAGATACAACTGGGTTTTAGGGGTATAAAGTGGATATATATGGAGGGAGGGGTTGATTATTCTTTTATAATGTTCATAATGGGTTTTAGTGGTATAAATTGTATATTATACATTGAAGGATGATCGGTCCCTATATACTACTGGGTTTTAGGGGTATAAAGTGGATATATATGGAGGGAGGGGTTGATTATTCAACTATAATGTTCATACTGGGTTTTAGTGGTATAAATTGTATATTATGCATTGAAGGGCGATCAGTCAATAGATACAACTGGGTTTTAGGGGTATAAAGTGGATATATATGGAGGGAGGGGTTGATTATTCTTTTATAATGTTCATAATGGGTTTTAGTGGTATAAATTGTATATTATACATTGAAGGATGATCGGTCCCTATATACTACTGGGTTTTAGGGGTATAAAGTGGATATATATGGAGGGAGGGGTTGATTATTCAACTATAATGTTCATACTGGGTTTTAGTGGTATAAATTGTATATTATGCATTGAAGGGCGATCAGTCAATAGATACAACTGGGTTTTAGGGGTATAAAGTGGATATATATGGAGGGAGGGGTTGATTATTCAACTATAATATTCATACTGGGTTTTAGTGGTATAAATTGTATATTATGCATTGAAGGGCGATCAGTCAATAGATACAACTGGGTTTTAGGGGTATAAAGTGGATATATATGGAGGGAGGGGTTGATTATTCTTTTTTAATGTTCATACTGGGTTTTAGTGGTATAAATTGTATATTAGACATTGAAGGACGATCAGTCACTAGATACTACTAGGTTTTAGGGGTATAAAGTGGATATATATGGAGGGAGGGGTTGATTATTCTTTTATAATGTTCATACTGGGTTTTAGTGCTATAAACGAGTCATAGTGTTTCTGTATATACTTGAACTCTTCGGGCAGGTCAGTCGCCTCCCAGTTCATCTCTGGATATCTTGCACTACTCATTGTGTATATTCACGTGTTAATGGCACTTTAGAATTTATACGAATGAGGGTAGATATTTATGTTGTATATGTCTCGTGTGAACGCTCCTTACACAGTCACAGGCTTACTGGTGCTGATACCTGGACACAGTCACATTCCAGTGTGAATGTCGTTAGGTGTTTCATGCAGTGAAAATGTCATTAACTCTCACTCACCTCCTGCACCAAATTTATAATCATTATTATTAGAAAATGATTACTATTGTTCACACTCCTCATACAATTATCTACTTTAGACTTATTTTAGTGTCTGAAGTTCATTTTATAATGCAGACCACGATGATTTATTATTTATGTATCTTATAAGGCTATACGACGAGTCATGCACAGCACTCGTTCATTCGCTCTCTTACACTGTACACACCGCATCGCCGAACGGTCGTGTACGGGCTACGGTCGGTGTAGCGTTAGCGTGCCGTGGTGTTAGTATAATGTTAGTGGAGGTAGGAAAGCATGCTAATACCTCCCAACAGAAGGCGATGATTCTCCATCAATTCCTTTGATTCTGCACATCAAAAGTCAATTAACAGATGACACGGGATCATTGGGCTGCCACCGTGATCAGCTTTGGGAGCTGTCGATCAGGGGCGCACACAATAAAGTACAGCATGAACAGTCAATGTACGAGTAGGTTAAGCAGACATCTTTATTACAGTGTATACAGCAGCGATCTGGTTACACAGTCATAACAATAGCCATAAGTGGGTTGAATTTTCATATTTTATACGAATTACTAGTTTAGACGAGCACCGAATTTACCATAATTTAGATTTGACATAACCATGCATTGCTTGAATAACCTATTTCTCATGTATCATAGAGTAATCAGCATCCACACAGCTCAAAATGAACATGCAAAAACTCTCCGAACAACCATCGCATCGAAACATTTACGATCAGCTGTTCGTGAAACGTTAACACACGTTTACTTGCTATGATTGCATTAATCAGTACCACCCCAATGTACACAGACTAAGTTACACGGGATAGAACTGTCTGATTGCATTCAGAAGCTCACCAAATTTATTGGGGCCAACATTATTTCTCCACATGAACTCGTCAAGGTACGATGGGAACAGGGCGCGTGATGTGCCGAACTGGCGCCGAAGTTTTCTTTTTGCACGCATCCATGTTCCCTCAATAGTGTTCGTGTGGAGCCAGTCGTGGACAGGGTCCACAAAGTTGTGTTCATGTACCACCATGTCATGTAAATACACCCCGTTGTTGAGGACATCCAAATGGCGGTACGCTGCCCAACCGTCACTAATGATATGGGTCCCTGGCAAACACCATTGCTCGATGATAGGCTCCAGCGTCGCCCTGTCCCTCCTAGGGACAACTTGAAGAAGACATCTCCCAGTCTCACGTTCGACAGCTCCGAATACCCAATGCCCTTCACGGTACTGGCCTCTGTGATACTTTCTGTGAAAGTACTTGCTTTCATCAATTTCAACAATTGTGGGATTGCCATTGTTGTCAAACCCACCAAGCTGCCGAAAATTGGCCATCAGGTGTTGACTACAAACCTCTCTTATCATGTTGGCCCAATCAGTGGCCGTGCCATCATCTTGAATGGAGGCCTGTCTTTGAATGAACTCCAGAGGCACATCCTCTGACCAAAGGTACATAAATATTATCAGCTGGGTCAATGTCAAGTGGCTCCCCGAAAAGAAAGATCCAGTCCTGATGCTCTTTTTACGATAGCAATCAGGACATCGCCACTGCCAACCATCGATGCCCCCACTGGCAATCTTTCTTGATCTGATATTACAATGTGGGCAGGAAAATGTATTGCCCAGAAGGCCTCTTTCCACAAGGAACTCCACTGCATCATTGGTTTGCGCTATTCTTGGAATTAAATCCACCAATAATAAATGATCTGCTGCCACAGCAGCATTACCAAGAAGCCTAACTTGATCAATTATGTCCTCCCGAGCTCTTGGACGACCTGCCATATTTCTATGAATATGTAAAAAAAATGTATCCAACACAGCAACAAACAACTTAATAAAAGTTCAGAATAAGAGAGAACTCAGACCGAAACTATTAATATTTAAAACTATTAATATTTAACGCTATAACTATAAAAAAAAACAACAACGAATGAAAACACAGGAAACTACAAATCAGAGTGAAGGCTCTAACTCTGAATATAAAATACTATCTGACAATAAAACCGAGGTAAAACTTAGAAAAAGTTATGAATTGTGTTTGAATCACAGTCAGCACAGACAAAAACAAAATTGTAACCCCAAATAAGGAAAGAATTCAAGATAAAAAACAGACTGAAACTACTAGAAAACAGAAACAAACGCAGGCTAAAACTCTTTATGTGTACAGTCAAACGAAGGCAGAACTCAGAAAAAGGTAAAGATGCTTCTAAATCAAGTCAGCCAAGACAACTAATGTTGTAACTAAATACATGTAAATTCACGCTACCTCATCACAATACAACTGCACCAATCAAGTATAGACATGACTGGAAAGGAACAAAATTGAAAGCAAAAGAAGTGTTACAAATAAGTATTAAACAAAACACCACTGAAGAATGGGAATGAAAGGTCACCTACCTCAATCTATTTCATTTTTTTTTTAAATTAAAAAAAAAAAAAATCTGTTTCCCCTTTCCCCATTACAGTAAATTGCCACATGGTCTAATAGTCCACCAGTCTAACATAATTTGGTCTAACAACAGGGTTTATCGCCACTTGGTCTAACTTCACTTGGTCTAATAGCCAGTTTGTCTAACAATTAACACTTGGTCTAATAATCATTTGGTCTAATTGCCATTTGGTCTAACAGATATTAAATATTGGATTATTGCATAGTTGAACGGGAGGGGGCATGAGAGTATGCGACAACTTTCGTCAGGGTCGATTTTGCCTGAATTTCAAGATGTTAGGGGGAAAAATGACAGGCAAAAAAAAAGTAATTCTCCGGTTACGGGCAGCAAAAAGGATAAAAGGACTGAAAATCTTATTGGTTTCCATAACTTTCAAGAATTTTTTGGTCAAGAACTTTTAACAAGCTCCAAAAAATATGAAGTGATTTTTTCCCGAATCGAGAAACGCTGGGGGACGCGAGGGGGGGGGGGGGGGCGGTTACTGTGTTAATTCTGAAACTCCACCTTGGCCCTTTGAGTGGATACAGATGCAACTTATGTTGTTAATTTGATTGTTCTTCAGGTCTAATTCGTCTCAATTATCCTCTCTTAAAATGAAATTGACGTCCTTCACAACTTGTTTTTATGATTTCATTTTCAGCGGATCTCGCGAACGGGAGGGGAGGAGTTCTGGACCCATCACATCCCAACCCGTACCCCCCCCCCCCCCCCCACCCCCTCTGTTGCTCAGTTACGGGCTTGTATAAAGAATAGTTTAATCAAATTTTAATAATCACACGCTAGGCAAACAAGAAAAAACACACAATTTTTCGATGATAACAACAATTTTTTTTTCAGGAAACTTTAACCGTTGTCACCCTCTGGATTATCTTTACTAACTGGTTAGTGTAAACTCATTTTGACATTTAAAGCGAATCACTGAGGTGATCTGAGCTGTTCGGGTATTGTCAAGTACGCAGGGCCAGTGTATTGATCAAGATGAAAGGGGGGCTGGCTGCAGAAAAGGGGCACTTCTAGGGAATAGTTTTGTTTGTGCTCACTGGGTTTGGGAGGGGAAGAGCAAACTTAAAGGCATTTTTTTTTTAGCTTTCTGTTCTATGAAAAGTGAGTGAAATGAGGTGCTAAAAATACTTTTTTTTCGAGGTTCATTTTATCTCCTGTACCTTCTTATCTTCTCATTCATTGCTCAGAAAAAATGGGGGGGGGGGGGGCAGAGAGGAAGGAGTGAAGCGACCGAGCGAGAACATTTATAAAACACTATAGGTCATTAATGATGTTTTTAATAGATGTGAGGCAGAAGCTATGCATTAGACCAAACGGATATTAAACCAAATGTTCATTAGACCAAATGGCAATTAGACCACATGATGATTAGATGAAATGCTGTTAGGAAATTGTAGAATTTTCTAGAAGGATTTTTGTTCACTGCATGTCTAGTCAGAGAAATTTCTAGAAAGCAAAAATTATTAATGCTTTGGTGTAGAAATAACTAATAGAGACAGAGTAGATAAGACATGTGTGGAAAATTCTGGAATGAAATTGATTTATTTCTTGTTTCAAAAGATTCTAAATTCAGATGGAATTTTCTAGTAAGATATGAAAAACATTGAATAGGCTTTATTTCTATTGTAAACATACTTGACCTCTAAGTGAACTCATGAACAGGAAATGAGAACAATGTAATCTACTCACAGTGAATGGGAGTTCAGGTAATTTACATAACAAAGAATGTCAGTGATTTGTTTACAGTTAGGTGTATAAATAGCCTAGTAAAGAATATTCTGGATCTTTGTTCTTCAAGAAAGGATGGGAAAGAGCAAGAACTTTCTAGTATAAGTTAGGATTTGTATATAAGCTGGAAGTTTAGCCAGATTGAATCAGAATTTATACCAGCTAACATCGTGGAGCTTACATTGCGTAAATTCTCAGTTATCACCATCTGACATTGATCATATTGAAATCAACCCTTGGAGATCGTTTTGGACTTCATCTTGGACTTCATCTTGGACATTAACCTTGATATCGTATTCAGCATCATTATCGGCATCGTGGTCGACATCATTGACATTGTGGTGGACATTATTGAAACTGTGGTCGACATCGTCATCCACATCGTGTTCGACATCGGGTTCGACCTGGTCATCTACCTCAATGACCTCCTGAATTAATGTGGACATTCTTCAGCTGGGACTTCTGGAATCTTCTTTTCGCCAGTTGGACAACATACCATTTGGATTTACTCTTTGGAATACTCTACATTTCAAGAACATTCTGGACTCATATCTGGAACTAAGTGCACTAAAAATTACCCATCCGAGAAACTGTAAGTCTTTAATAATTTAACTCTTTGTATGTAATATTTTTGTACTTGGAAAGCTCATTCTTTTCTTTTTGTCATACAAAGAAGGTTGTAATTATCTAGAATAAAAGTAGGAGCTAAAATATAACATTTTTGTTCGATTCTGGTCTTTTGTGGATTTTGGATCGTAACAATGCCAATTAGGCCAAATGACAATTAGATCAATTTGGTGTTAGACCAATTGAGTTTAGACGAAATGGCAGTTAGACAAAATGAACATTAGACCAATTAGCTATTAGACCAACTGGTTTTAGACCAAATGGCTATTAGAGCAAGTGAATATAAGACGAAATGGGTCTTAGACTAGGTGGCTATTAGACCAAATGGGTTTTAGATGAACTGGCATTAGAAATCATCACTTCATCTAATTACCATTTGATCTAATCATATGGTCTCATCATCAGTTGGTGTGATGATAGTTTTGTTTAATGTGAATTTGATGTAATTGCCATCATTTCTTTATTTACCATTTTGTCTTTTCTACATTTCGGCTAATACACATATATTGCAAGTGTGAAGGGGGGGGGGGGTGGTGCACTATGTCCTTCAGACTGACCCCTTACTTTTAAACTTTTAGTTGATAGTAGTCATAATATCATTTTTATTATTCTTCAGGTCAACTGTCCGATTTTACACATGTAAACATGTAATATATTTGTATTAGCCCAAATGGAAAATAGTCAAAATTGTAGGTCTAAACAAACTGTATAGCAATTAGACCAACAACAGGTTATGTAATGATAATTAGATGAAGTGATAATTAGACCATTTGTTTATTAGACCAATATTACTCCAAATGAACATCAGACTAATGGATCCATTTTTTTTTCATTTCCATTCATGTCTCTACTAGATTGGTGCAGCTGTATTGTGTACAGGTGGCATGGATTTATTTTGCTCGATTTACAATTCTGTCCTTGCTGATTGTGATTTAGTAGCAACACTGTAAAAAATGAAGTGCTAATTTAGCCCTTAAAGTGCTTGTATAGGGACTGCACTTCAGAGTGCTGATTTTCCTATGCAAATTTAAATAAGAAAACCAGCACTTGCAGTGCAGTCCCTATACAAGCACTTTAAGTGCTAAATTAGCACTTCATTTTTTACAGTGAATCTTTACTTTTTGCCTTGGTTTTAGTATAATAAAGTATTAAGAGTTTTAGCCTGATATCTAATAGGAGCCAATAAATTCGGCGAGATTCTTAATGCAATCAAGCAGTTTTATCCCATGTGACTATTAATTTCATAATATCCACCGTCAGGGGCAGCACCAGGGTGTTTGGTAGGAGGGGGGTTTTTAGGAGGTGGGTTGACCAAGTGCATCTGTCTCTAGTTGCCACAAACTTCTCTTTTTTCATACTGACACTAGTTGTTCAGTTCCCTATAAGACCTGCAATACACAAGAACCATGACAAGGCGCAGATTGAAAAATTTGCAATCCCCATTCCTTCCTCAACTTGTCCGGATGCTCCTGAAAGATCCCCAATACTGTCTGAATCCCTGGTGTTCGGGAATTATTTTTATCGTTGAAATTATTGATGTGGACGGCATGCCTTTATACCCCTAAAAACCCAGTTGGAATATATATTGGGATTGTCTAAGAATATACATACACAACAGGAGGTTTTGTAGTGGGTCATTTTTGCCTTCAAAATATTAAAAGTAATCATTCTTATATCATTACAATTACCAATCAGAAATCAGCAATGTCCACACTACATTATTAATGATGAAATCAAACGCATTAGCACACTTTTAAACTGAAAATATAACACTTTCAGCCCACACAACCTTCAGGAAATCAGTGTTATCTTATTGGGGGGAGGGGGGGGGGGGGAATGGGTCTCTGATTATTCTTGAATTAAATCCTGACAATTTTAGCCGATTTGGCCTTCCATAAATGAGAAAGTAATCTCTTTGACAAAATTGGTCCAATTGGCCTTTCATCAATGAGTTTGAATAAGTTTATTGATGGAATTTTGTGAAATTATGATTTTAAATTTTTGGCTTATATGGCTCTCCATAGATTTATTTTTTGAAAAAAAAATGGCCATTTGGCCCTCCATACATCATTTGGCTGAATGGTAAATTTTGACAATTTTGAAGAATTTGGCCGTATGGCCCTCCATAGATGATTTGGCTGAAGTTGGCGACCATTTCGAACTCCTTTAATTTAGGCCCCTAAAACCCAGGATTACCCTTTTCCGTTT